>CAUYTI010005354.1:0-41548 GCA_963575145.1 Galago senegalensis
GGCTGCAACCAAAAAATAGCCGGGTGTTGTGGTGGGTGCCTGTGGTCCCAGCTACTTGGGAGGCAGAGGCAAGAGACTCGCTTGAGCCCAGGAGTTGGAGGTTTCTGTGAGCTGTAATGCCACGGCTCTCTACACAGGGGGACAGCTTGAGGCTCTGTATCAAAAAAAAAAAAAAAAAAAAAAAAGAACGGCCTAGTCACTGACAATAAGAATAGAAAAGAAATACACGTAAAAAGCATTTTGAGTAGGTAGCGCCTGTGGCTCAGTGAGTAGGGCGCCGCCCCTTAAACCGAGGGTGGCAGGTTCAAACCTGGCCCCGACCAAACTGCAACAAAAAACAGCCAGGTATTGTGACCGGCTCCTGTAGTCCCAGCTACCCAGGAGGCTGAGGCAAGAGAATTGCCTAAACCCAAGAACTGGAGGTTGCTGTGAGCTATGAGGCCATAGCACTCTACCGAGGGTGACAAAGTAAGACTCTGTCTCTTAAAATAAAAAAGAAAGAAAGACAGAAGAGTTGGCTCAGCGCCTATATCTCAACCGGCTAAGGCCCCAGCCACGTACACCTAAGGTGGCGGGTTCGAATCCCCAGCCCGGACCCACCAAACAACAATGACAGCTGCAACCAAAAAATAGCCGGGCGTTGTGGCGGGCGCCTGTGGTCCCAGCTACTTGGGAGGCAGAGGCAAGAGTCTCGCTTGAGCCCAGGAGTTGGAGGTTGCTGTGAGCTGTAATGTCACGGTACTCTACCCAGGGGGACAGCTTGAGGCTCTGTCTCAAAAAAAAAAAAAGAAAAAGAAAGAAAGAAAAGAGTTAACAATATTTGTTGGCTCTGCACCTGTGGCTCAAGTGGCTAAGGCACCAGCCACATACACCTGAGCTGGCTGGTTTGAATCCAGCCCGGCTGCAACCAAAAGGTAGCCGGGTGTTGTGGCAGGTGCCTGTAATCCCAGCTACTTAGGAGGAGTAGGCAGGAGACTCGCTTGAGCCCAGGAGTTGGAGGTTGCCGTGAGCTGCGATGCTACAGCACTCTACCCAGGGCGACAGATTGAGGCTCTGTCTCAAAAAAAAGTATTTTGAAAGGAGATGTATCAGAATTTAAAGGATAAACTTCGTTTTTTCTTTTAACCTTACTTGAAGAGAGGTATTGGCATCTAGGACAATAGAAAATTAAGAAAAGGGACCTACACCCTTACCAGGTTATTAAGGTATATTTTTATTACTGCACCATTCCTACCTGTGCCACCCACTTGCTTCCCCCAAGATTAATGAAACCCTTCCAAAAGAATGCTGTGACGCTTATGTCCTTTTTAAAGATTATTATATCGGCTCGGCGCCTGTGGCTCAAGTGGCTAAAGCGCCAGCCACGTACACCCAAGGTGGCGGGTTCGAATCCAGCCCGGACCCACCAAACAACAATGACGGCTGCAACCAAAAAATAGCCGGGCGTTGTGGCGGGCACCTGTGGTCCCAGCTACTTGGGAGGCAGAGGCAGGAGACTCGCTTGAGCCCAGGAGATGGAGGTTGCTGTGAGCTGTAATGCCACGGCACTCTACCCAGGGGGACAACTTGAGGCTCTATCTCAAAAAAAAAAGTTAGAAAGGAAGTTCGTCTCAAAAAGTTTCATATCTTATATTTATTAATATTTTATCCAGAGGTATGCTGAGAAATAATTATTTATGATTATTTTCACATATTACTACACATTGTCTGGGTTTTCTGAGCAAAGGGCAAATATTAAGACACAAATGAAAAATATCAGGAAGTTAGTGAGAGTGAATTACTCTGGGGAAATTTGCAGATGCATCTTGCTCATTGTCATTTCCTCACATTAGGATGGTGAACCTGACAAGATGTACCTCTCCATCCTCTTCCCGTCCCCAGTTATTAGTTTGTTTCTACAGCAAATCTTTTTCTTCCCCCCTTCCTTCCTCACCTCTTATTTAATTCTTCTCAAAGAGGAGAAAGGCCGATATGCCAACTGTTCAATAAATTAATAATATTTGAGTCTCCTTATTTCAGTATTGCTTTTCTGAGATGCCACTGCATTTCACCTGTAGAATAGCATGAAATATTCACATCCTATGAGAATCAGAGCTCCTGGAGCTGATGCTAAGATGCTTTGTAAATAACAAACCATCTGCTTTCTGATTCAGAGGCTTCATATTTCTTCTCTGAATCTGAATTGCAATGAAAAATCAATGGTTTCTAGGGAAAGGACATCAGAGAGAAGGACTCAAAATTGTTGCACTCAACTTTTGCTCAATGAGGACCTTGCTTTGAAATGAAAACATCATTACAGAAAGATTCAACTAGCATATATGTATTTTTAGCTGAGATTTCCATTTTTTCCAAAATTATATAAAATATTTTTCCACTAATTAGCTGCCTCACCTTCCACAACTAATATTTATCTGATTTAAGTTCTATAACTCTGAACTGGAAATAATTAATCATTTTAAATAGGTAAAATTATTTGTATGGCATCAAGCCTTATTTTAGGTATTTAAATTTATAAATACAAATTACCACTTAATGTTTCGTTTAATATAGGTGACCGAAAGACTAAAACTTGTTAGCATTGTCCTCATACATTACAGATTCCTTAAATATTGATGGAATAAATAAAATTGACGGATACTATTTTTAATATTTACAAATGATATTACTATCTGTTTCAGCAAAATTTCTTAGTAACCCTAAGAGAAACTGATTGTTTTTTAATATACCATCTGTCTTAATATCAATAGCCCTTTCACAAGTCATATGACAAATCTCTGCTTCAAATGAGTAGGTATATTTATGTTGTGCTGGTTCCATTCTGATCTGATCACTTTATTCATAATGCAAATTCTCAGTTTGGACAAAGAAGCCTGAAATATGCTCAGAGTACAAATAGTGAGTTTGAAAATCTAACTTCTAGAGTCAACAATACGAATATAGTGGTGGGTAATTAGTTAATAACATTTATGAAACATAGGAAGGAAGGCAGAATACAAGTAAAAGGGAGATAGATATAATATTGTAAACATGTTTGAGAAGCACATGTTTGAGAAATTGGGCTTTCACCAATGTGAGTCCAGAAAGACTGGGGACACACTTTTAATGAGGCAGAACAACTACCAGCCAAGAATTGTGTAAACTGCAAATGCTAGTTTCATAGATGATGGAGAAATACTTTTCTGAACAAGCAAACCAGTCAGGAAATGTCTCACTGCTGCATCTTCCCTAAAGGAAAGGCTCAAAGTGTATATTACAGGTGCAACAGCACAATATACACACCATCAAGTGTAAAAACTCCCCCAAAGTTATATTTTAAAGCTTTTATAAAACAATATCACAAGAGGAAGCCAAAAGAATAAAATATTATCTAACATGATAAAGAGAACAGCATTCCTCTTATTAATAAAAATATTCAATGTGATCAGTCTGAGTGCCCCACTTAAAAGACAAAGATGGTGGAATGCAGAAAGAACACAACCAAAGTGTTTGGTGTCTCCAAGAATCACATCTAAACCACAATGCTCACACAGACTCAAGGGTATGAGATGGAAATAACATTCCATGCAAATGGAAACCAAAAGGAAGGTGGTCTAGCCATTATATCAGACTAAGTAAATGTTAAATCAACAATGGTGATTTAAAAAAAACAAAGATGTCATTCTATAGTGGTAAAGTAATTAATTCAACAAGACATAGAGCCTCAAGTATATATGCATCTAACATAGGAACTCTAAGATTCATAAAGCAAATTCTTCTAGATCTAAGCAAAGAACAGTAACGTCTTGAGGACTTCAAAACTCATCTGTCAGGACTAGACAAATCATTGAAGCAGAAAATGAAGAAACAATGGGCTTAACAAGTCTGTAGAACAAATGTGTCTAATAGACATTTCTGGAACACTCTAATGAATATACATGTTTCTCATTAGCATATGGAACACTTTCTAAGATTGATCATATCTTAGGCCACAAAACATGTATTAGTAAATGAGAAAAAGTTGATATCATGCCAGGTATCATCGTAGACCACAGCAGAATAAAACTAGAAAGCAATTCTAAGAGAAATGGTAAATCTACCAAAGTCAGGGAAATTAAACAACTTGCTGCTGAATTATCCTGAATCAATGTTGAAATTAAGATAGAAATCAAGAAATTCCTCATAGTGAATGACAAAGAGGATAGTAGCTTTCTGAATCCATGGGATACACTAAAAGAAGTCCTAAATGGAAAGCTTATGGCTTAAATATGTACATCAAAGAAGCAGAAAGAATACAAATTAATAAGCTACTATTGTATCTCAAGGAACCTGCAAAAGAGAAAACCAAACCCAAACCCAACATAAAAAATATATACATAAATAACAAGGCTCAGAGCAGAATTAAATGAGATGGAAACCAAAAATGTAAAAAAAAGTTAAAAAAAAACAAAGGATCAATCAAAAAGTTGATTATTAGAAAAGATAAAATCCATAGACCATTGGACTAATTAAAGAGAAGTAGAAGAGAAAAAATTCAAATAACCTCAATCAGAAATGAAAAGGGAGACATTATAACTGGTGTCACAGAAATATTAAATCTCATTTATAAATACAAAAACAACAGCTCTGTGCAAGCAAACTATAATAGAAAGCCTAGAGAAAGTGGAAAAATTCCTGGAAATACATGGTAATCCAAGCCTGAATCCAGAAGAATCCTGAACAGACCAATAATGAGCAACAAGATTGAAGCAATAGTAAAAAAAAAATCCTCACAACAACTACAAAAAATAAAAAGTGCAGGACCAGAAAGATTTATAGCCAAATTTTACCAGACCTATAATCAAGAACTGATACCTATTCTATAACATCAGAAAGGAGGGACTCCTCTTATCTCATTCTATGAAGGCATTATCACCAGGATACCTAAGACAGGAGAGGACAAGACAAAAAAATAAAACCACAGACTAATATCCCTTATGAACATAAATGCAGAAATCATCAGCAAAATGAATTAAACAGCACATACAAGTGATAATTCACCATGATCAAGTGAGTTTCATCCCAGGGATGCAGGGTTGGTTCAGTGAATGCATGTCAAGAAGCATGATGCACCCCATAAATAAAAGCTAAACAAAAATCTTATGATCATCTCCATAGATGGAGAAAAAGCTTTTGACAAAATCAAGCACACTTTCATGATAAAACTCCTCACAGACTGAGTACAGAAGGTAAATATGTCAAAATTATAGCCACAAATGACACAGCCAGAGCCATTATCCTGAATGGGGAAAAGTTGAAAACATTTCCCCTGAGAACTGGAATAAGACAAGACTTCCCATTGTCACCACCTTTATTCAGCATGGTAGAAATCCTAGCTAGAGCAGTCAGGGCAGAGAAAAAAGTAAATGGCTGCCACATTGGGAAAGAGGAGGTCAAACTATCATGTTTTGCTGATGATATACTACTGTATCTAGAAAATTCTAAAGACTTTAAGCAAAAGAATCTTGGACTTAACAAATAAATTCAGCAATGTCTCAGGTGAAAAAAAATCAACACACACAAATTAGTGCCATTTCCGTATATGGTGTACAAATAACAGTAAGTTTGAGAGTCTATACCATTTACAGTATCTACTAAGAAAATAAGATACCGAGGAATATACTTAACTAAAGAAGTGAATGATCCGTGCAAGAAGAACTACAAAACGCTCATGAAAGAAATTGCAGAGGACATAAACAAATGGAAAAACATCCCTTGCTCACTGCTTGGTAGTAGTAACATCATTAAAATCATTAAAGTGCGCATCTTACACAAAGTGGTTTACAGATGCGACAAAATTTCCATAAAAACATCAATGTTATACTTCACAGATCTGGGAAATATAATTCTCATCTTCATTCAGAACACCCTAAAGATCATAAATAGGAAAAACAATCTTAAAACTAAAGAATAAATCTATAGGTATCATACTACCTGACTGTAAATTATACTATAAGCAACCAAAAGAACATGGTATTAATATAAAATTGGAGGCATAGACTGATGAAACAGAATGTAAAACCCCCAAAATAAAAACATACCTATAACCAAATGATCTTTGACTAAGGAGACGGCAACATACAGTGGGGAAAGGAAGCCCTAATCAATAAAAATGGTGCCAGCAGAATTGGATAGCCATGTGCAGAAGAATGAAATAGGACTCCTGTTTCTCAACATATACAAAATTTAATCAAGATGGATGAAAAAGCTTAATTATGACTCATGATCTCTTTAAAATTATGGAATAAAATGTAGAAAAAACTCTTCTAGACATCAGGCTAGGCAAGGAATTTTATGACTATAAGCTCAAAGGCAAATGCAACAAAAGTAAAAGAAAAGAAATGAGTCTTACTTAAATCAAAATGCTCCTGCACAGCAAAAGGAATAATCAACAGAATGAAAAGATGACCTGCAGAATGGGAAAAAATATTCACAAACTGTATATCTGACAAATAATTAATATCCAAAATCTACAAAGAACTCACACAAAAAGAAAGAAAGTAAAAATACAATCCTATTAAAATGTGGACAAAAGTCATGAACAGAAATTTTTCAAAAAAAGACAGAAAAATGACTAATAAACATAAAAAAGTGCTCAGCATCACTTATCATTAAGAGAAAGCAAATTAAAACCACAACGGAGAATAACCTTATGCCTGTCAGAATTGCTATTATTAAAATGTCAAAAAATAACAGATGCTGGCATGGATCCAGAAAGGAAGCAACACTTATACACTATTAATGGTATTGCAAACAAGTACAGGCTCTGTAGAAAACAATGTGGAGATTTCTCAAAGAAATAAATGTTTACCAACCAGCAATCTCATAGGAACTAAAATTGTTTAATACAAACACACCTACACCATTATGTTTATCACTACACAATTCCCAGTTGTAAAGACATGGAATGATGCTAAGTGGTCTTTGGTTCAGGACTGGATGAAGAAAACCTGAATGTGTGTACCTGGGCTTGTGTGTGTACGCACACATATCCCATGGAGTACTTGTCTATCACAAAAGCGAATGAGATTAGGTTGTTTGCAGCAATTTGGATGAAACTAGAGATAATTATCCTAAGAGAACTATCTCAGGAATGGGAAACCAAATATCACATGTCCTCACTAATAAGTGGGAGCTAGATGATAGATACGTGCAGGCACAAAGAGATACAAGGAACATGGGAAACCAAGAAAGGGGGGTGTTGTGGGATAAAAACTTACCTAGCGCCTGCAATGTGTTCTAGAGATGGGCATACCAAGAACCCTGGCTTAGGCATTCTACCTCCAAGATGTCCATGTAACCAACACTTTTGCATCTCCTTAATTCATATTTTGAAATAAAAACCAACAAAAAAATTCCCACATGAACACAAAATGAAAAAGAACATGGAATAAAGACAAAGAAAGAGAGTAAATCAGGGTATCCTCACTGGGAGTCTTCTCCCTTACAGATAAACAGTGTAATATTCCATGTTATGGTCAAAGGTTAAGAGTGGAATCATTACAGCAAATGGGACTGATGATCACATCAGTGTGTGTATATGTGTAATATATGTGTGTGTATATATATGTTTACGTTTAAGGTTTAAAGTTTAAAACTACAATGGGAAGTAATCTTATGCCTGTCAGAATTGCTATTATTGCTATTATTGAAATAGAAAAATTGCTATTATTAAATTGATATATATGTGTGTATATATATAATTGATATATATATATGTATGTGCGTATATATATAAAAGATTATTTATGTATGTGTAGAGAGAGATATATAGAGATTATATATGTATGTGTACATAAGATTATATATGTATGTATATTATATATAATTGAGATATATATGTATGTGTGTATATATATATATATATATACACACACACATATATATAATCACCTGGAGGTAAAAAGGACAAACTAATCATTAAATGGAAACTCCCGATTAGTATTTAAATTTGTCCTCTCTCCTTCTTTCCTATATAAATGCAATGTGCCAAATACCAATGCTGGCAATGTAAAGATTCTCAAATAAACTCGCTGAAGTTGATTTTCGTATCTATTAGAACTGATGTATCAGTAGTGTCTAGTGAAGGCAATATTTTAAAATCTTACCTTTTCCTTACTAATACTGTTTTAGATGATGCCGTTGATACAGTTTGCTCTCTCATTTTTAGGGCAATCATATTCTTCAGGTATGTTAACTTGGGAATTTATTTTGCCCAGGGATGTATTTATTTAATCAGGATGCTACTATAGATTAGAAGAGGGGAATGGACCTGCCTTCTGACTCAAGTAGAGGAACATCTAGGAGCTGGATGGAGGAGAGTCTCACGCACCCAGAGTCATGAGGCAGCACAGTATTATTTGCCTACTATTCTCTGGTCAGGATCTCAGCCTCAAAAATCTAGAGTTCAGCAGCTTCATGAATATTATACCTGTTCTGGAAATCAATAAGTCATGGAGATAAGGGAGATTAGAGGGAGAAGAATGAAAACCAAAGGGCATCATCTCCTCTTCTATGATGATGTTGAACTACCCTGATATTTGTCTGTGAGAATCAAGAGACAGCAGGGATGCCGCCATGATGATTCAACCTGAAGGTGCAAGTGGTGATGGTCATAAGGCAACATACAGTAAAAGCCAATGCCATTGAAATAAGGGTTGCTCTAATCTGTCTATTCTACCTGCTCAGAAGTTCAAGGCAGACTTCAGGCACTTGGGGGATTTCAAATATTTGTATTTGATATAGGGAACATGAGCTAACAGCAATTCTGAGAGCTATATCTTAAACTTTAACATTTCCCAGGGAGTATAAGATTTTATCAAATACTTGTCTCAAGCCATTCCATGGTAGAAAAATTGTGATAGCCCTGAAACTAAAATCAATTTAATCTGGAAATAAATTCTTTATGATCAGTGATTACTCACCAACATTCCAACGTTATAAGCCTGGAAAGGAAGCAATGAGCTGCTCCCTCAAACCTCCCATTTTAAGGATGAGAAAACTGAAGTTCAGAAATGTCATAGTAGGAATTTCTTAGTAGAAATAGAACTATAACATAGCTCTTCATTCTTAATCAATTATTTCTTCTCAAATCTAAACTTTTATGAGAGAAGCAATCATATTAAATGTCTATGAAATCAAAATGTACTTTATGACCAAAAATGTGTTCTTTTTAAAAAGAACATAATAATCTTATCTTCTTCTCTCTAAGAAAACAATATAATCTTTCACATTTCTCAAATAGTATAATTTGTAATTTGGGTGAGGATGCATAGGCTAATGTTAAATAATCTATTGCTAACTCTTGTTAAATTTTTTAAAGTTTGCATTATTTTCCTTCTTCATTCTGTAAAAGGAAATTAACAATGCAATGAAAGGCAGATAATCAATTATATGAGGAAAGTACCTGGAGTTGACTGGAAATACAGAAATATTTTAGGTAAAATATAACCACCCTCAGAATTGACAGGCCAAAAACCTATGGTTCCAAAGAGAATAAATTATTTCTAATTTTGTAATTTTCTAATTCCAAGTATATGAAAAGACAAAGAAGGAGCCATCTGAGAATTTAAATAGCTATAGAACTTTAGACTCCTGGGGACTTAGGTTCATACATGCGTAACCACATGTGACAATCTTGGCTAGTTACTCAATAATTATCCATTCAGCCTTTGTCCTTAGGAAAGACTTTATTAATTAGCATGGTTAGCATGGCCCTTTACTGCCAAGAGTAAAAGTTCTATTTTTAGCACCCATTGCAGCCAAGTGTCTATTTCAGATAGGTTATTGAAAATAAGCTGTAGAGGAGGATATTATTTCTTCATCCATCAAATATGTGAGCTTCCTAGTCCTAGAATCTTGCTATGAGTATTGTGTTCTGGGCCCACAGATGATATTAATTATCAAATATTCCTTGGAGGAAGGGAGCAGATGGCACACTCAAAGAGGTAATTTTTTAAAATGTAATGAATGTAACAAAGGGAATATTTGCAAAGGTGAGGTCAAGGTTAAAGGAAGCAAAGCAGACATGATGAAGGATCCAGACCCAGCAAGAGCAGAAAGTCATTACCTCTCCTTTTCCAGATGTGACAAAAGAAGACAGATGATGCTGAAACCTGACAAGAAGCAAGAGCAGTGATCACAATAGAAAGGTGACTCAGCGGCAGCTGAGGTCACAGGGAGAGGGACATAGCTACAGTCAACGCATAGCAGGCTGATACAAGAGAAATATGAATACTGATCACTCTTTCTCCTTTCAAATCATCATTTCCTGTCAGTGCCACCAATTAACAGAACTCAATCGAAATCTAAATGGGAAAGGAGCTCAGGTGAAGCTATCTGTAGAGGTCTGACTTCTTGGGCAAAGGAGCCCCATAGAGATGGAAGGAGAAAGACCTGATGAGCAAACAGGAAACAACCAATGGAGTCTCTGCTATAAATGCTTCTTCTCAAGAAGCTAAATGCAATTCTGACATCTTGTACTTGGTGTAGTGAAGCAAGCAATGTGTTACAGGTGTGATCAAGTTTGTGAGGGGACAGAAAAACAGTGGTTCACTCTGCCATTTTGAGTTGGAGAATGTTCTAGAAACAAAGAGTAATGTAAAAACAATGTTGAAAGTAAAAAAACAATACTTGAACTGAGAATGATTAGGACATTTTTGATAAATAACTTTTCCTTGAAAGTATAATTATTAGAGTTAAGAGGTGTTCTGAAAGTGTGGACATTGTTGCCTAGGTGATCAAAAGGGTGTGTTGAGATTAGATTTCAGTGGGGTTGGGGATTAATTTTGTTAATAGGAAAGTGAACTAATTAAAGGATAGAGAGATCAGACCTTTGGAGGTATTGTGATAATGTGGGAGGCAGGAAGGATGGCCTCCTTCAAGTGGAAACTTCTTATGCTCTGAAGAAATTATGTAAAACCTAAGCTCATTTTATTTATTATTATATTCATGCAGACATAGTTGATCTATGTCATGTGGTTGGCACTTCACAAACTCTAATTTGGAAAAGGGATTTTTAGGCCCTCTCTGTAATTTTTAAAACTATGTTTAAGATAAAGAATATAAATTATGAAGGCAAGATTAGCTAGGTGCTTTCAGAAGAGACTGTGCAATTAAGTAGCCCTGAAGCTTAAACCTCATTAAATTCACAGTAAATCTTCTTCTGCTCCAGATTGAATAAATGGACACAGTCATATGCATAGGCAAATATAATAAAAGAAAATTTAATAATAGATAAAATACTGGTTAAGTAAAAGAAGGAACTGTTAATTTTTCTCCTTATTAAAATAGAGGGAGAGCTGGGAAATGATTATGAAAATTTTAGGCCAATGTAGGCTATTCAGCAGTTCAACGATTGACAAATTATTTATGCATGGAAGGAGTGCACTAGGCATTAGGATAGGAAATGTAGAAGGAGAAAATATAGTCAATACTGTGTAGATATCACATCAAATGAGAGAAAGGAGCAACTGCTAATTACATGCTGTGGTTGCTAAGTGAAAATGGTGCCAGGAGGATATGAAGAAGAATTATCTCCATTAGTTTTAGTTTTCTATTATTGGAAATATGACAAGATAGTAAACAGAAAATGTAAGATAGTGTCGTATGATGAGGGAACTGATATGATTGTACTCTTCTTTTGAAAGTTTTTTAGGGGCCCAATGGAGGAGGGATCACTGCTAGATAATTTGGAAAATTACAGTGGTGAAGGCTGGGGGTGGGATAAGAAAGGGTTAATGTCAGAGCTATTAAAAAACATGAGCAATGGGTATTGAATGACAGAAAACTTTAGTAGAATCAACAGAATTTAATTTTGGATTGAGGAATTATATAGATGGAAGAGAAAGCAGAGGAATACCGAGATGATATCCCATGCTTTTGACTGAGTAGGTGTTTGATGTTGTCTTTAACCAAAGCATAGAATAGAGAAGGAAGATTCCATTGTGTTAGAAAACAGAGAAATGTTAAGGAGTTTGGTTTGATATATATGTGTTTATATCGATGTATGTGTGTATGTATATATGTAAAATCTAATCTTACTGTAAAATATCAGAGTAAAAATAACCAGGAAACCTTTAATATACAAATACAGAGCTTATCACCAAGGTCTGGGTTCAGATGAGATTTGGGTAATGGCCATACACACACTGCAGTGTAGCTATGAGCATGAGGAATACCACTGAAAAAAGTTGAATTACCTTCTGTTGTAAGTAAAGACAAAAAACAAAAACAAACAAAAAAACCCCTCTGAATAGCAATGTCATAAACATAATAGGGTTGACTTACTCTTCACAATAAATGTTAAAGCTGTTAATTCCAAAGACTGTATGTCAATACCAATCCACAAAATACCCAGTAATTTATTATTTTAATTTATCTGGCTCTGTAGCAAAATTATCCCAAAATGTAGTGGCATAAACCAAATATTTATTATCCTCGGACTCTTAAGGTAAAACATTTGGATGGGGCACCGTGGAGACAATGTGTCTCTGTTCCACAGTATTGGAAGTGTTAACTGGAAGAGTTGATGTCCAAGGTTGGATTTATCTAAACGTATCTCTGATTGTAAGTCTAGCAGTTGTGTCTTTCCAGGTTGTCTTTCCAGATGTGCTTCTTCACAGCATAAGGGCTAGGTTCCAGGAGTAAAAGAAATCTAGACGTTTTCTTCCCTTTCATGATCTAGCCTCTGGAGTTTTGTAATGTCACTTCTGCCACACTATTCATTGAGGCTGCCACAAAAATGCTACCCATGTCCCAGTGGAAAGGAAATCACTCTAGCACTTTATTGAGAGTGGCAACGTTTACAGGCAACAAGTTCTAGGTAGAGCAACATTTGGGATCTGAAATGTTGTTTTGTCATTTCTGGAAAGCATAGTCTTCTAAAGCCTGGATTCTTCCAATATTTTCATTTACAATCTCATGGCTGTGATCCTTAGCCTCATTGTGCAAAATTCCCTGTGCATTATAAGCATTGAAATCCAAGAAAGATGCATCTAGGCCTTTCCTAGTCTACACAGAAAATATGTCTTTTAATCCCATTGGCCACAAGGCAGCATATCTTCACATCTAGCAGCAAAAGTGGGGAAATACATTATTTTGGGTGATGATTTTCAACAGCTAAAAATTAACATATGTTGAAAAAAAAGTTGATTAGCAATACCCTAAGGAGAAAAAGTAATCACTTTATGAAATTTTCTTTACTACTATATGTAATTCCAAAAAATTGCTTCACTTTCATAGATAGCTACATTGAAAAATAGCTCTAGATGCTATTTTGGTAAGAAATCAATTCTTTACAGACATACAGCTTCTATTTTAATGGGTAGATTCATGAAAATTATGATATCCATCATTTTACAACAAATTATTCCTTAGAAGTGCCAGTTTTACTGTCTGCTAATTTGACTTCCCCACTTCAGAATCCTACTTATTTGGTTTGTTTGACATTGAGTCAAATCAGTATTAAAGTGAGGATGGTTCAGAACTGCATAGGTCAATTTTGCAAAATCAATTTGAAATGAATGGATTAAAGAAGGAAGTTTATTGTCAAATCCTTTTTGCTCAGGCTTGGCAATGCCATCATTGATTGTGATCAAAGCTAAAAGCACTATGCTCCTTTTCCATAGAAAAACATTTAAAGCACAGTTTTCTGAGCCTGGGAAAATGCTGTAATGGGATGGAATAATAAAACAGATTCACACCTCCCTAGCACTGAAAAATCAGACAAAATAATCGTGACAGACATCACTAACTCGGTTTTTGCCTACACAATTATTCTACTTGTCTCTCTAGGAATACAATTTCCTCAACCTGTTAATGTGCACCATTACAAAATAGAAAATAATAAAGTTACATATTTTTGATATTGCACGATTTCACAAACTCTTAATACCATGTCTGTCAATAAATATAATAAATATCCAATAAAAAATCCTCTTCAATATTTTCAAAGCCTATTTTTTCCACAGGCTTTTTACTTATGCAGTATCTCAAAAGAAGTCAATTTCTCTTATTTCCATGACTTTGGAAAGGGAAATCTTTTATTTCTATCCTTCTGTCTCTTTTAGTTATAAATATAATCTTAGTCATGAATGGTTATGGTCATGCTTATAAAAGAATAACTCAAACAAGAAGAAATAAATAGCAGACACTAGCTAGGTGTTAAACATACACAAATTTAAATTGATATAAAATCAGTATTTTCCACCAATATCAAGAAATTCACAAAGTAGTAGACACGTGAGCACTGATAATCAAAAATAAAGGGAATATTATGATAGGAGACAAGGAGCTGTGAAGTCAAAGAAGAATGGGAAGAATGGACTTTGCCCCAAACTGGAGTAAACAGGGAACAGACCCTGATGGCTGCAGTTTTGGAAGATCAGCAGGAGTTTAGTGACTGGCAGGGTACAGGGTGTGGGTAGGGAGGGCATATGATTTAGGTAGAATGCAGAGCAAGACTCAGGACATTGTAGAACTTCACGTGTTAGACATAAAGAGAAAGAATGAACACGAGGGCTACAGCTGTGACATGGAGTAGCCTGGATATAATTTAAAGAAGCTGAGACATCATCCTGTTATATATCATTGAAGAAATTCAGCAATGGCAAGCTTTGGCAGTGGAATTAGGTTTTCAATTTTAAGAGATTATTCCAATCATAATAGAGAAAACACATGTATTTCTGTATATTTCTGGTTGGGAAATGCCATTAGCTCATGGACTCATCAGGTTGTCTAGAGAAATGGCTTGATTTCTCACCCTTTCCCCTTTCCTCCATCTTCTAGGCAGCAGAGTTGGACGTTTGTCCTGCCGCCTCCACCTAGAGGTATCTTAAACCTCTTAACTCTGAGTTTTCTGAGTCCCCTTCCATCATAAAGACCATTATGATTACATTTTAATAGTAACTTTTTAATAATCCAGAATAATCTTATTTTGGAGTTATCTGATTAGTATCTTTAAATTTCATGGGCAATCTGAATTTGCCTTTGCCACAGTCACAGATTCTAGGAATTAGGGACTGGATACCGTCTGCCTACCACAGATGGTAGCAGATTCTTTGGGTAGTACCTTTGCTCTCATGGCACTTTCATTCCTTCTGTAACCACTTGTTTGCATAAATCTATCTCTGCTTGAATTATCGAAAAGTGGTTTCTGTGTTCCTGACTGGGAACGGACTGTATAAGGGATTAAGCTCTGGGTTTATCTGACCAATGAAAGAGGCTTCCAGGTGGAGAAAACAGGACAAAGCTGGTGAGGCTTCTGAAGACACGGTGTGTTCACAGGGATACTTGAAAAGGTGTTCACAGGGAGAGGGACAATGCAGATGAAAACACAAGAGATGATTTTGGATTTATTCTCAATGTGACAGAAAGCCATTAGAGGGTTCTGATAACATGAGTGAGTTTATTTGACAGTCCGTGGAAATTAAAAGAAAAAATTTCAATCAAATGACGTAGAGACTAAACTACAGTTGTTAAGTGTTTTAAAGTTCATAATTCCTCATCCACATTTTAATAATACAGTTATAGCATGGTATGATATGTAACTGTACTTACTCTGACCTCAACAGAGTCTTCCACCCTGTTTAGCATCAAAACTCTTTTAATATTTTATATGATTTGATTTCCTAAGTGTTGCTATTAAACTTCACTGAAATGAAAGTATATTATGGCCCTTTCCTATTGTGTTCCTTTTCTTTTCCTTATATGTACAACGAAGATATGTGCTTAAAAAAAAACTCAACTATGATTACTGTCTTGTTCTCCTTTTATTCTCTAAAGGCTTAAACAAAAGGAGAACTATAACACAAAAATCAGCAGAAGTTAGCCCCTTAAGAAAGTGAGTGATTACCCTTGTAAGCTGCCCAAGCATTGAGATTTCTTCTTTAATAATCTATAGCATAAAGTTAGGTGGACCAATGGACCATAAACATACAAGAATTTTATATATTAAAAAAAAATGGCTTTTGCTAGTATATTTTGCCTGTGACTATGAGTCTGATGACAAAATTTTAGAATACTGAATTATTTTATTTCAAAATCATTGCTTATGCAGTGCTTACAATTTCATTAATTTTCTGGGAAGCTATTTAAAAATTGAGATTTTTCAGCCTAAGTGGTCATCAATTCATGTGTGGATTAAATAAATGTGATGTATGTACACCATGGACTATTACGTAGCCATGAAGGAGAATGACTTCATGCCTTTGGAACCATTTGGCTGGAATTGAAGATCATTATCCTAAGCTAAGTCTCTCAAGAATGGATAAACAAGCACCACATGGACTCACCATGAAATTGGAGCTAACCAAAGAGGACACATGAGGTCAGTGAAATGAAATAGAAATCAAGCATTGGCAGGAGGGGATGAGACTAAACCCACCTATTGGATACAATGAACACTATCTGGGTGACGGGGACACTTATAACTATAGAAAACTGATCTGTGTAACAAAAAGTGTACCCCTTTAATTCACTGAAATAAAAAAAAAAACTTGTGATTTATATTAGAATAAGAAATGTAAAGAGGGACTTTACCTAACCAATGCCATCAGTATAAGCTGGTTTCTTGTACCCTTAGTGAATCTCCAACAATAAAAAATAAATAAATAAAGTGTACACATTACAAATATTAAAAAGAAATGGACAGTTACCTGAAAATAGATTTGCTATGTAATGTGATCAGTTATTACTTCATGATTAAACATTTCCTTGGTTATCATCATCTTTGCTACTCTTGTTTATCTAAAACATTGCATAGACATTCAATTAAATAACCACATTCTAATATCTCTGTATTCCTTACAAGGCTGTTGCAAAAAATCATTCATTTTCACTGTGTATTGGAAGTAAAAAAATGAACTTCAATACATATAATCCATGTTAATATGATATTGATGCAACAATTTAAAAAATAGCAACATATTTGAAAGGTTGTAAGTGCATTGTTAGTGTTATATATTGTTTATATTAATTTAATAATGGTACATAACATATGTTTGCCACTCTACATTGAGAATGAGCTCCAAAGAGTTACTTAAGGACTTTCCCTTGTTAGAAAAAGTTCAACATTTTAAGGCCAATATTTTCTGGAAGAGCAAAACTACACAAACTACTACTTCTCTCAAAGGGAAAAAAAAGTTTAGACTAGTATTCAGTATGCTGATATGCTATTTCATGTCAGTCTACGCCTTTATTTTAAACATTTAATGTAAATTCAGCCATTGCATTTGAATTGTAAGAACTATATAAACTGCATAACACACTGTTAAACATATATGTACGGGCTTTTAATTAAAAACTAAATTTGTTCTGTATCAGCTTTCTGCATAATTCAAAGGATACTTTAAGAGAGATGATGTGACAGAGCATATGCAAAACTTTTCATCAAAAGTCATAATGTAGCTCATTTTTCTCATCTCTAAAGGAGGCATAATGTTAGTACTTACCCTTTAAGTTATTTTGAATGTAACTGATTAAAGAACCATAGAGGTGAAGAATATTGAAATGAAAAGTTACTTGAAGACATTCTGGTTAATGTAACTTGATTTTCACCAGCATGTGAATATATAAATATTTATTATTTTCTTTTCTTTCTTTCTTTCTTTCTTTTTTTTTTTTTTTTGAGACAGAGCCTCAAGCTGCCCCCCTGGGGAGAGTGCTGTGGCATCACAGCTCACAGCAACCTCCAACTCCTGGCCTCAAAAGAGTCTTCTGCCTCAGCCTTCCAAGTAGCTGGGACCATAGGCACCCGCCACAACGCCCTGCTATTTTTTGGTTGTAGTCATCATCGTTGTTTGGCGGGCCCAGGCTGGATTCAAACCCGCCACCTTAGGTGTATGTGGCTGGCGCCTTAGCCACTTAAGCCACAGGTGCCGAGCCAATATTTATTATTTTATATTGTGATATAAAAATCACTGTCAGTTTCTACTCAGTATGGAAAATCAAAATGTCTCACTAATTATTTATTTTAATTGCAATTAGTGATTAAACAGTCATAAAAGAGACATTTTTCTTTTTACTCTCTAAGATTCATTGTTATAAAATCTGATCAGTTATTACTTCATGGTTAAAGATTTTCTTTGTTTCCTTTTTCTTTTTTATCAGCTATTATTATTACTCATATTGTTGATTTTTACCTAGCATTTTAAGTCAGAACAACATAACCAAATAGATTTTAAATAACAAAACCAATCCCTTAATTGCTTATTGAAAAAATCATGTTTACATAGAACAATATCAAAGAATGTTCTTTTCTAATTTGTATTAACCTGGATGGAGGTGGAACACGTTCTTCTTAGGAAAGCATCACAGAAATGGAAAAGCAAGAATTGATGTATTCAATTCTAATATGAAGGCAGTAGATGAGCTAACACAAGGGGATGGGGGTAAAGGAATGACCAAGTAGGGAGAGGGGAGGAGGGAGGGAGATGAGGGGTCACGGTGTATGGCACACCTCTTGTGGCTGGGACACAATTGTAATAGGGACTTTATCTAACAAATGCAATCAGTGTAACCTAATTCTTTGTACCCTCAGTGAATCCCAAACAATTAAAAAAAAAAGAAAGAAGAGCATTAATTTTGTTACATTTAGCCAAGAACATTAAGGCTTTGTAGGAAAGAAGTTTTAAATTATATTTAAAAGCACATTTGAAGTATTATAATAAAAATGAGAGCACTTGAGTAATAAAAAGATTTGGGAAATAAGTCATCAGCTCAATATATAAGCATTCTTATTAGTTGTAGTGCCTATAAAGTTTCTGCTTTAATTTTTTTAATGGTATTTCCAGTTGAGAACCTAGTATACCTACTTGGTAAATTAAATCATCACAATGCAGAAACAGCATTTAGTCTAAAGCAAGAAGGGTGCTTTTAGAAATATTAGGGAATTCTATCCAACCTTGTAAAAGAGCTCCTTGGGCCAAAGTCATATGCTAAACATGAGGCTCCTCCCTCCAAACCACAGCCCAGGCTAAACTGTTGG
Source organism: Galago senegalensis (assembly GCA_963575145.1). Lineage (NCBI taxonomy): Eukaryota > Metazoa > Chordata > Mammalia > Primates > Galagidae > Galago > Galago senegalensis. The sequence goes on from CAUYTI010005354.1 coordinate 19,001, forward strand.
AATAGCTCCAAGTCTTCATACAAGGCCTGTGGGTATCTCTTCAGTAAATTCTTGCTAATGAGGTGGATCATTATTCCATAGGAGGCATATTCCTAAGTCTAAGATATAGCCAATGGAAAGTGCTTTGTTGGTGAGAATTTGTGTGTAAATATAACTGGAAAATTCAGTGTGAAATGTCCAAACACTACGTATGGAGGCTTCAAAAGCTGACTGGAGGGGAATGAATCTCTAGGTTCTAAAATTCAATTGGATCTCTTAGCCTCATCTTACAATGAGAAATTTAAAGGGGTGCTTATAGATTTAAATAAACTTTGAAGATGCAAAATAGAATGTTAATTCAGTAATTAATTGGCGTTTTGAGAATTTTATGTAATTCTCAATTAATCTTCATTTTGTCTCCCTCTATATTAACCAATAAATATCTTAACATTTCTATGACTTATTATTTTTTAATTTCTGGATTAATATGAGGATATATATGATTAGGTTAAGTTCTTTGCATTTATAAAGTATAGACTGAGTCACAGTTGGGTCCTTCATCCAGGAAGAATGCCATGTACTTCTACATTGTACCCCAAGGTGGAAACTCATTACCCCCCTTCCTCTCCCTTCCTCCTCCTTGAACTAAATTGTGTTTTTTCACCTGGGGCCTGTAATTGTTTATCTACTAGTTTCAACATAGTGTTGAGTACATGGGATGCTTGTTTTTCTATTCTCAAATTACTTTACTCAGGAGAATATTCTCCAAATCCATCCAGTTAAATATAAAATATGCAAAGTCTTCATCTCTTTTTATGGCTCAGTAATATTCCATAGTATTTATCTACCACAGTTTATTAAACCATTCATGAGTTGATGAGCGCTTGTGTTGTTTCTATATCTTTGTGATTGTGAATTGAGCTTCCATAAAACTTCAAGTGCAAATGTCCTTATGGCAAATGATTCGTTTCCTAGTAGTAGTAATGGGATTGCAGGATCAAATGGAAGGCATGCTTTTTACTCTTTGAGGATTCTCCATACATCTTTCCAAAAGAGTCTATGATAATTTTAGACAAACTAGTTTCTAAAATATTTACAACTTATTTTAATATACTTCATCTAATTCAGCCCGGTACTATGTTAAGGTTATTTCAGTTAAAATAGAATCATGTGCATATAGCATACTAATGAAGAATTTGTAGTATCTGTGTAGTCATATGAAAAAAAAAACAAACCCTAAATGTCAGATACAGCTCCTGTAAGGAGTTTTCAATATGAATTCTGTCAGTAACCTAGGCTCACAGAATGAACATAAGTGAGAAAATAGATTTTTAATGGTAAAAATAGTATTCTATCAACCAGAATGACATGATATTTCAAGTAAGTTATTTTTGATAAATTTCAATATATTCCAGTTGATTGGATTGGCAAAATATGTTGACACACTTCTCACACTTGAATAAGGAGGGTATAAAACTTCAAGGAGATGCGACAGTTCATGGGGATGACACTAAAGGGTTGATTCTTAAAATGCCCTATATCCAGCCACTGGTTTAGGCAGATTTGAGATGCCAACTCTAGTGTTCATAACACTTTTCCTATCTATGGGAGACTAAAGGTCTGCCTTACATGAACCTTTTAAAATGTGTTTATTTTTGACAGAATATTGATGATTAGGGTTAGAGTTAGGGTGAGGGTTAGGATGATTCAGATTGACAGAATATACTGAACAATGTGTGCTTTCTTGTTAATAAGCATATGATTATTAAATGTTTGCATGGGAGGGAGGAAACATGTCTTGGGAATTGACTTTATTATAATTTATTGAGCAGTTTATGAGAGAGTAATCTCCAACGATCTCAAATATTTCAGGACGCTACAATGTATCACTTATTCAGTCTTGAAACACAAGTTAAGTTCTACAACATCCACCCATTTCTTGAGAGGAAAATAAATATTAACTGATACTAATACTAATCAAAATAAAAACTGATATAAAAGAATTTCTGGCCAAGATAAAAAGTGGGTTGTTTAGAGACTATGACTTTGATATTGTCGTAGGGCATGGTTTAAAAAAGGATTTCCATTAAGATGTATCTGAGCGTGAGAATAAAACGTTCATCTTGACTTCCTATATCCAAGAATATTTTTAGTTTCAAACCCTGCCACTTCCTGACTTGTTTTTGTCAGGTAATTTGAGGTTATCTCAATTTCTGGGTTTCACCAGAGATCACAATTCAGAAGCAGGCCCAACAGGAGCTTCCTGAGAATTTTGCCTTATGAGATCTGATGGCCTATCAGTGGCAATAGAGCCTTAGCTTCAGGCATAGATGGTATTTCTGCTTGCTCATTCCATGATAGGTGAGCAATTTGTTTCTTCTATAACAGAATTCAAAATATAACATGGATATAAACAACATGTCTTTTTAAGCACACCTGATTTAAATTTGAAATGTAACCACAACAAATTGGGAGAAATAATTTGTAAAGGCTTAGGAAACTATCCTTCCAATCTATTAATCTATTATCACATATAAAAGAAATGTGTTTGCATTCAATTCTCAAACAATAAGTCTAATGCCACTAAAATATTTGTGTATCAAATTTGAATTATCTTCACAAAATATTGTACTAGGGCTGGGTGCAGAGGCTTATACCTACAACCCTAGCACTCTGAGAGGCTGAAGTGCATAGATTGAGTTCAGGAGTGAGACCAGTGTGAGCAAGAGTAAGATCCTTTTTCTACTAAAAATAGAAAAACTAGCTAGTTGTCTTGGTGGATACCTGTAGTCCCAGCTACGAGGGAGGTTGTGGCAAGAGGATCACTTGAACCCAAGAGTTTGAGGTTACTGTGAGCTATGATGATGCCATGGCACTCTACCCAGGGAGACAAAATGAGACTCAGTCCCAAAAAATATATATTGTTCTAGGTAGAATTACTATTCTATCACATTCATAAAGTGGTATATCTTCTAATTTTCCTAAGTTTCTTTAGGGAATTCACTAGAGAAGGTTATTCTTCCTGTTATCTATACGTTCTTACATTTAAGTTCTTATATTTCACTGTATAACAGACTATTTAACAGATTTTGAAGCAAAGAAGGACACAATCATGAAAAGAAGACTTACTTGCAGTCTGTAGCTAGAGCAAGAGGGTAGAACATCATATCATTGGATTTCAACTGAGAATGTGGGTCTGGGTGGACTCAAATTTTTCACCACTCTATAAAGTCTCCTGTCTGTGATTTTTGAAATATCATGACTATTTTGGTGTTATGAATACATTTTAGCTAGTAAGTAAATTTGCAAACATAGAATCAGCAAATAATGAGGATCAAGTGTTTCACACTGTATGTTTAATTCTCATAATTTTTGTTATCTTAACAATGCTATGGTGTTACTAGGGAAAAAGTATTCGAGTAGGGTGGGTAGAAGTCCAGGACATACATTTAAGACATTTGTGTTCAATACTTCATAGATTTGACTTGTGCCCTTGCAATATGCTCCATAGGGATCCCACCCTATGGAGGGATCCAGTAGTTCCAGTGGTTCCCTTGTGGAGCTCATGGGAAGCACTGGCATTGTCAGCCATGTAGGAACCTAGCATAGTACCAGCAATTTATTCCACTAGAAAATGGGTTGTTCAGAGTAGGACCTGATCTGTCTTGATCACAGTGGTGTTGTGAAGCTCAACATAATATCTGGCACATGCAGCCTCCCTAAGACTACTGTTAAAAATAAATATATTTCTATAAATATCACCTCCTCAGTGCCATTTGTGTCTTTATTTTATACATTTTATTTTTAATCTCCTTCCATCAGTTTTTCTCTTTCCAAATCTCTGACTTTGAAACAATCTTATCTTTAACACTTCAAATTTTCTTTTTCTAAACTGTATTTATTCCTCTTCTTTGACTAAAATAGATTCTAACATGTTGTGGCCACCATTATCCAAGTTTCCAGTAACTTCCATTCCTCCCCCAGGGACAATGAGTTCTAAACATTAGTAGTTCACATTATTTCTTCAAGAAGTTAAAGGAAAATGAAATTGCCAAAGAAATAAAATAATATCTAAAGTACTCAATTTGAACACACACATACTATACACCTATGAATTTATTTCATTAAGAAAATAATAAGGCAGTGGATCACGCCTGTAATCCTAGCACTCTGAGAGGCTGTGGTAGTTGATTACTGGAGCTCAAGAATTTAAGACGAGCCTGAGCAAGAGTAAGACCCTGTTTCTAAAAATAGCTGGCGGTTGTGGCAGGCACCTGTAGTCCCAGGTACCAGGGAGGCAGAGGCAAGAGAATCTCTTAAGCCCAAGAGTTTGAGGTTGCTGTGAGCTATATCACTATGGCACTCTGGAGGAGAACAAAGTGAAACTGTCCAGAAAAGAAAAAAGAAAATAATAAGTGGAAGTATTTTAGACGCTGAACTCCTCAAACTGGCTCATGTCTCAGGTGTCACCAAAAATATTCTAGGAAAGCATTACCTATATCTCATAGCTAGCAAGAAGACATTAAGTAAGAATTCTAATTCTGTTCTTTAATCTTTTTTTGTTTTTACCATTTAACACTTCAGCATCATCTGATTTCTGGTTTACCATCCATAAATGTTTTTACACATATTTCTGTTGACTCTGTTTACATTTATTTGTGTTGATGTCATATAATATTTTGCATGCATTTCTTTCAAGATCCCTGCTCAATTTTTTTCTAGTACAGGCTTAAATATTTAAGTTTCTGACATTTATGGTAAACTAGATGTTGGAATCATTGCCTTATCCAAATGAGTTACAACCTATTCAGAGAACAGAGCTAACAGACATAATAAAAATCGTGAATTTTTTTATATTTTAAGCCTGACTTTATGCACACTCAAATTATCTTTCCTGTTGAAAGTTAAAGAAACTTCTTCCAAAGTTACTTACGCAAAGACATAATTTATTGCTAAGATAAATAAGTAATTTCTGAGTTAAAATGCAGAATGGACAGGATTGTTCCCTCTATCTCCTGGAAAGTCAGTACGAACTATAACAAAACAAGCGAAGTAAAATAATACGATAACAAAGAATGATAATAATAGAAGAAGAATACCATTACAAAGAAGATAGAAGGAAGAGAATTATTAATAGAACCCATTTATAAGAAAGGTGAAAAGGGAGAATATTATATTCCTTGTTCCAAAATGGTGACAAGCTAATTAATTTATTCAACATCACCCTTAGGGTTTACTGGATCCTGGGAAATTTATGTGTTGGGGATCTTTTATATATAAACAATAAATTGTCCTAAATCAGCATGACAGTATCACCTTGAGGGCCACTCTCTTTTGAACCTGTGAATAAAAGACCATGGCAGTCAGTAGAGTGATCTGCTGACCAGTCATTCTCCTGGAAAGGGAGTTTAGCCAGTCCTTGTATGCAGGACACAGAAGAGAGGCTTCCAGAGCTCCCTGAGGCATATCACTGACTCCAGGAATGGAGAAAGAGGTCTAAGAAAGACCTGAGGAGAACCAGGCATTAGGGCCCATGTGGACGTTAGCCCTGACCAGAGGCTCAGCCTAGGTGGCCCTGGCAGCCTTAGCCAGCACCAAGTAAAAAACAAAACGTTAAAAATATCAAGAAAAGCAACCAAAGCATGGGACACCAAGATGCTTGACTCCCAGGGCAATCTGAAGGCAGTACTGGACTTACGAAAGAATCAGATTGATAGGCGCAAAGCTCATTAATTTGTGTAATAAAAAAATGTAGCTTAAACAAGGATGTCTTTAGCCCATATGGCACACTTCAGCAAATTAAGGGAAAAATAATCTTCTCCTTGAAGTTATTTTAGTTTTGTCAGAAGCTTGTTGTAAAAATATAGATTTGGTAGAACGTGACGCTTTCTTCTGCAGCTATAAAAATGCAGCACCTTTCTCTCATATTATTTAACTTCATTATTCCAGATGACCAGAATCTCTAAAATGTTATGTCACACTGTCTCACATGTGCCCGTGGCAGTGCATGGCAGATAGCTGCCAAGTGTCTTGTTAAATGAATAAATGCTAGACCTTGACTTAAATCATTTCTGCATCAACCATGCAATTAGATTGCTTCCAAATATTATCAGTTTTGTATAATACAGAGAATTTATACACAATCTGATTAATTTTATATCCTAGACATTCAGATGTCTATATCCTTCCATGAATATACTGCAGTTTAGCTTTCTTTTTTACTACTTGAAGTATTTTATTCACTTAACATAAATCTTCCCAAAGAAAATAGAATTATTTTTCATATAATACACAGCATGTACACCCACATGCACATATACATGCACAGCCTAAATATTTTTTTAAAGTTCTTTTTCCTGGAAGAAAAACAAAGTTTTTATAAAGAAACATTATTGAGGAAACATTAATGGAACTTTTTTCTTTGTTGTTACATCTGAGTTCACTCTTCAAGAAAACATCATGTTGACATGAATCAGCTCTTTGCAAGGAAAAAAAAAAAATATTTGGTTTGGCCTAGGTGAGGCATGTTATACCATGTGCTGAATAAGCCTTTTAAGCTGCTCTCTTCCATGTCTTGTGCCAGTTGACTGTTCTCCATTACACCTAGCATCTCATTTATTGAGTTAGTCATTTTGGTTTAGAAGCCCAAATAATTAAGTATAACCACAGCATGATCACTTGTGACTCAAGAATAGTCTGTTCGCATCAGAGGGACACATTACTGAGCTGAAAGATATGTGTGTGTGTGTGATTTCAAGAAGTAATGGCATAATTATTCTGATTTTAAAAGGATAACTATGTTACTGTGATTCCCTTAGGGGTCTCCTCCATGAATTCTTTACCTAGGCAGATATCAATAAGAGATTTCCAATTTTTCTTTCAGGATTGTTAGAGTTTCCTGCCTTCTGTTTAAGTCTATATAAAAACTAACGCACAGCAAGTGAGTGATGAGTAGTGTGGATCTTGTTTTACTGTTTTCCATGTGGCCATCCAGTTTTCTCAGCATGATTTATTGAACAGGGATGTTTTCCCCAGTGTATGTTTTTATCTGTCTTGTCAAAAATCAGATGAGAATATAGAGATGATTTGATCTCTGAGTTCTCTGTTCTGATCCACAGGGCCCTGATCAAATTAAAAAGCTTTTGCATGGCCAAGGACACAGTCAAAAGAGCAAGTGGAGAACCACAGAGTGGGGGAAATATTTGCATACTATCCATGCAAATGGCACAGAGGGCCAACAAGAATCTACAGAGATGTCAAGCAAATCAGCAAGAAACAACCAAAATAATCACATTAAAACATGAAAAACATATGAACAGAAAGAAACTTTTCAAATGATGATATAATAATGGCCAACAAACTCATGAAAAAAAATGCTCAATGTCCTTAGTCTTCAGGAAAATGCAAATCAAAACCACAATGTGATATCATCTAACTCCAACTAGAATGGCTCATATTAAAACAACAGAGGCTGGTGTGGATGCAGAGAGAAGGTAACTCTTATACATTGTTGATGGGACTGCAAACTAGTGCAGTCTCTATGGAAAATCATATGGAGATACCTCCAAGAACTTAAACTTGACCTACCCTTTGACCCAGCAGTACCACTATTGGATAAATCCTCCAAGGACAAAAAGTCATTTTGTAAAATGGATATCTCCACGTGAATGTTGACAGCAGCACACTTCACAATTATAAAGACATGGAAACAGCCCAAGTGCCCACCAATACATGAATGTATTACTCAGCCACAGCCAGAAATAAAAATGATGATTTAGTATCTTTCGTTATAACCCGTATGAAACTGGAGACCATTTTTCAAAGTGAAACTTCACAAGAATAGAGAAACAAATATATGTACTCACTGGCTGGCTGAAACTGATCAATCAACATTTAAGCACATGTGTGGGAGTAAATCTTAATGAGAATCAAACAGGGACAGGAGGTGAACAAAATGCAGGTAACTACATACCTACGGGGCATAGTGCACTTATCTGGGTAGAGGGCACACTTACAACATTCACTCAATTTGTGCAAAAAGTATATAAACAAAACATGTGTACTCCTTAATATTGTGAAATTTAAAAAAGAAGACAATTATGGTCAGTTGAATTTCAAAATAAACTTAAAATATGGACAATGAGGTCTTGATCAGAGTTTCATTGACTCACTCTTGAAATGAGCATTTAATACCAGATACACCAAGGCACGTTATTTTTCATTTTGTCAGTCTGATTATACTTATTTTATGTCTCAATTTAACACACTGTGTAGATTTGTTCAACCAAGTATTGTCAAACACTATTTAAAAATATTCTAACTCTGCAGAACCATGAGATAGGGTTAGCAATATCAATGATATTGTCTCTTAAAATTCCCATTATTGTAGACATTCTACATAGAAAGCCTTTCTGTTATTTCTCATTAGAGAACTTATACATAAGCTTTATATGTAAATTAAAGCTGTGGCTTGATTTCCAAAGCATATTGGAAATTTTTATAGTCTACAACCTATTTCTAGTCTTTTTATTTAGGAATTCACTATTTACAAATGTGACTTGAAAAGTGATATCATAAAGGGATCAGCACAACTCTTAAAGAGGAACAAATATGGGCAGAGACTGTGATGATAGTGAAATATGTAAACAGAGTAAGATAGTAGCTCTTCCCTACCAGCCAATCACATCTGTATATTTTTCTAACTTTACGTCTGACATGGAGGCATCTGCACACTCCTTGCTATCCTCTCCTTATCTTTCTCAAAGAAAGTAAATTTTGTTAAGTCCCCCAAACCTCCATGTAAATTGCTATATCTTGATAGGTTGCTTTTCCCAAGCGCTCTCTCTCTCTCTCTCTCTCTATATATATATATATATATATATTTTTTTTTTTTTTTTACTTTAATTTACCTAGTTTTAGAGAGGTAAAGTAACATGCTTAAGGACATAAAGCATGTTTGCAACAGAGCAGCCATGAATCTGAGATATCCTAGTTGTTGGCACAATTCCCCTCAAATTATTTTACTTGTCTAACCTTAGGTGGAAAATAATTAGAAAGCTTCTACACACAAAAAAGAAAAAGGACATACTAACAATAGCAAAAAATAATAACATTATTGCATGTTTCTTCTATTGCATTTTCTACAGAGAAAATATCATGTATTCTTTTTTTTTTCCTTAGACATACAGTGACATTCTTTATTTATATTTTTGTATTTCAGATTAATATCAGAGTACAAGCGGTTAGGTTACAATGTTTGCCTTTGTTAGGTGAAGTCTCTATTGTAATTGTGTATGAACCCAAGAGGTCTGTCATATACCCTTACATTGAGCCCATTAGGTAGGAGCACATCAACCTCCCTCTTTCCTCCCTTCTTCCCTTTCCCCTCCCCAACTTGAATTGAATTGAGTTTTTCTCTTATGTGGGTGTTTATTAGTTCATGTTAGTATTGAGTACATCAGATACTTGCTTTTCCATTCTTGTAATATTTTACTAAGAAGTGTGTAGTTAAATACAGTAAAATTTCAACTCCATCCAGGTTAATACAAAGATATAAAGTCTTCATCTCTTTTTATGATTGAATGATATATGATATGGTATACATATATCACAGTTTATTAATCGATTCATGAGTTGATGGTCACTTGGGTTGTTTCCACATCTTGGTGACTGTAAATTGAGCTATGATACACAATCCAGTGTAAATGTCCTTACAATAAAATTACTTTTTTTGGGGGGGGTAGATGCCTAGTAATGGGATTGTGGATCAAATGGAAGGTCTATTTTTAGTTTTTTGAGGACTCTCCATACTTCTTTCCAAAGAGGCTATATTAGTTTACAATCCCACCAATAGTGTAAAAGTGTTCTTTTCTCTCCACATCCACACCAGCATCTAAAGCTTTGGGATTGTGATTTGGGCTATTCTTACTGGGGTTAGGTGATATCTCAGAATGGTTTTGATTTGCATTTCTGTTATGATTAGGGATAATGAACATTTTTGTCATATGTTTGTTGGCCATTTTTTTCTCTTCTTAAGAGAAATTACTGTTTGTGTCTCTTGTCCAGTGATAGATGGGATTGTGTGCTCTTTTTTGTTGATTAATTTGAGTTCTCTGTAATTCTAGTCATCAACCCTTTATGCAATCCCCCTTAAAATACCATCATCATACTTTGAAGAACTAGAAAAAAAAAACCAAATCTGGATGGTGCCTCTGGCTCAGTGGGTAGGGTGCCAGTCCCATATACCAAGGGTGGCGGGTTCAAACTCAGCCTTGGCTAAACTGCAACAAAAAAATAGCCAGGCATTGTAGTGGGAGCCTGTAGTCCCAGCTACTCGGGAGACTGAGGCAAGACAATTGCGTAAGCCCAGGAATTGGAGGTTGCTGTGAGCTGTGTGATGCCACGGCACTCTACCAAGGGTGATAAAGTGAGACTCTGTCTCTATAAAAAGAAAACCCAAACAAACAAACAAACAAACAATAACAGTTCTTCATTTTGCATGGAACCAGAAAATAGGCAAGGCAATTCTTAGTAATAAAATAAAAGTCAGAGACATCATTCTACCACATTTCAGGTCATAGTACAAGTTTACAGTGATTAAAACAACATGGTATTGGCACAAAAATAGAGACATAGATATGGGAAACAAAAGAGAAAACCTAGGGTTCAAACTAGTCTCTTCCTGCCATCTGATCTTTAACAAACCAAGCCAAAATACACACTGAGGAAAACAATCCCCAATCAATAAATGGTACGAGGAAAACTGATTAACCACATGTGAAACACCAAAACTGGATCCTCACCTTTCACCACTTATGAAAATTGACTTAAGAAGCATAAAGGATTTAAATCTAAGACATAAAATGATAAAAATCTTAAAAGAAAGCATGGGAAAACTCTTGGTGATGCTGACCTGGGGACAGTTTTTATGAAGGCTTCATTGACAATCACAACAACAACAAAATTAAACAAATTGGGCTTAATTAAACTTAAAAGCTTTTACAAAGCTAGGGCCACAACAATGAAAGCAAATAGACAGCCTTGAGACTAGAAAAGATATTTGTGTGTTACAAATATAACGTATTCTAATAACATTATGATGAATGGTTACTATTACTATGAACTAAAAAGTGCAGTGTCCTGTTTATATATCTTAAGGGGAAATTACTGTGATAGAAATCATATCACTGTTAATTAGCTCTAGAAAGCAAGTTGCCCTTCACAGCATTAACTAATCAACTTGGTCATAAAAAAGAGTAATTACAGCTATTAGACTAACGGGCCTTTAAACCCACAGAGAGGTCAGTTTTTAGAACAGTCTTTCAAATGTTGCACGTAAACCACGAGTATCACAATATCATGTGTGGATTTGAAGTGTTCTACGTCATAGGTCCGTGAAGTCTTACCAATTCAGTTCTAGCTAAAAATGTTAGTTGTCATCAGTGTCACGTTGCCATGGACATGAGCAATGTATGGAGTAAATTAATTATTTAAATTGGCTATAAGATATGGCCTATGGAGGTGTAGAAAAGAAGAGCATGTTCCATTTACGCCTGGAAAATATGTACTGTAATTAAATAAAACTGAGTCAAATATACCACACGATGTGCAAAGATGTAAAATATTTCGGAACATGTATAATGCTTCTCTCTTTTAAAAAATTTTTTGTTATGAACCGGAAGGGACTGTAAACTGCTGGCAGGTTGTCAGCACTGTCATTATTAAACATAATCACTCAGGGTGCAAAGGGGCTGCATGAACCTCTGAGAATGAAGATACGACAGTGACTGAGACAAATGAAGATGATAGAAGGAGGCCATCACTTACTCTTCTAGAATGGAATGGGCAAACGAAGGTCAATCTTGAAAATGAGATGGGAGGATAAAATCCTATTAAAAATTAAGTGAACAAAAGGGAAATTCTAATCCTCATATAATAAATGAATGTCTCTGAAGAAAAGAAATTGCATGATGAACAGCTATTAATTACACAGTTTCAGAATGAGAGAAGGTAACATTCAATCAACTGTGACCCTTTACCCTCTCACCCAGTGAGTGTGGCCAAAGCTAAATAATACCAACGAACACAGAGAATATTATTTGAAAGAATATACCTTATTTGAAGAAATTATATTATTATAATTGAAATATAAATATTTTCTCTCTTAGATACTCTGCCTCTCTTTCATATTGAGTTGATTCTACAATATCTCTTCTTGATGTTAAGTAAACTTACAATCAAGTATCCACTTGAGTATATGAATCTGATATTTTCAAAAGAACATGTCCCACAAAAATATAACAAGTGTTCACCAGGATGAAGAAAGGGGAACTAGTATATACGGTTGGTGGGACTGTAAATTAGTACAGCCAGTATGGTAAACAGCATGGAAGTGCCTCAAAAATTAAAAAAAATAGATAACCATATCTTCCAGCAACCTCACTGCTAGCCATAAATCAAAGGGAAGAAAATCAGTATGTCAAAGTGATACATGTTTTCCCATCTTTATTATAGCATTATTCACAATATAATAGCCAATATGTAGAGTCAACCTAAGTGTCCCCCAGCAGATGAATGGATAAGAAAATGTGACACACCCACACATGATAGAATATATTCAGCCACAAGAAGAAAAATCACATGACGTAGATGACCTTGGAAGACGTTGTGACAAATAAAATAAGCCATGCACAGGACAGGGGCAGTGGGGGGACACCTGCATGTTATCCCTCATATATAGAAGCTTAAAAGTTCATCTCATAGAAGATTAGAATAGTGGTTACTACCAGCTGGATACATTAGGAAGAAGTAGTAGCCAGATTGAGTAAACAGTACAAAATTCCAGCTAGATAGGAGGAAGTTACAGGGATCCTATAGCACTTCATGGTGATTAACATTAATTTATTGTGCATTTTCAGATAGCTAGAAGAGCAAATTTAGGATATTTCTAGTGCAAAGAAGTGGCAAATGTTTGAGCTGATGACAAAAATTGTAGTTGGTGGCAATATATCACACATCAAAGGAAGAGGATTTTAAAATTTCAATATGAAATTCTATTTAGTATTATTTTATCTTCTTTGTTTATTCTGAGACTACTTTTTTAGACAGTAGCCTCCTAATAATGGGAGATACTTTCCAACATCACCTCTTAGATGCCTGAAGTCATGAATAGTACCAAAACATGTATGTATTATAATTTTTCCTATACAGAAATCTCTAAGACATGACTAAGTTATAAATTGGGCCCAGTAAGAGATAAACTTCAGTAAGTACTAATAAAATAGAACAATTATAACAATATACTTGAATAAGTTATGTGAATAATATGGTCTTTCTAAATATCTTAATTGTACAGTACTCACCCTTCTTCCTGTGGGAAGCTTAAACTGAGGAAAGTTAAAACCACAGATAGAGAGGGGCTACTGTATTACAAACCTGTAAAAAGCTATAAAAAGTAGATCTGAGATATCTAAAGGTTAGTAGATAGTTTAACCTGTTACTAATCAAAGAGACAAGTTCACACAAACTTACTAGTGAATTTGGGGGGAAAACCCTCTTCATGTCTTCTCAAGCCACTCTGAACATTCTGAGTTGTAAACCAAAGAACAAAGACCACGTTATCATAAGTAAACCAGCTCCTACCTGTATCCATGCTGAAGACAGTAGATAGAGTAAAAGATCAATTTCATTACATAGTTCTTACTCTGTTGCTTAATATAACACAATAAAATCCAAAATGCACCAAAATGGCCCTTTTATATTCCTCAACTTTGTATGTCAGAATTATTGGCCATAAGAAAATTCAAATAGACTATGACAAAAGTACCCTCAAGGAATTTAAAAATGAAAACTGAGATAATGTTTGTACCTTTGTTAGTTAGCTTTTTAAAATATATTGTTGGCTAAGTTTGCTCAGTTTTAGAAATGATTTACCTTTTTTAAAATAGGCATGTCCCAGATTGTAAATAACTATACATTGTGAAAACTTTTAACATAAAAATTGTACATTTTTCTATTGAGACAATAAAGATTAAACCTCTGAGTGTCATATTCGCTTGAATGTAGAAACAGGGGATGTGTTGGGAAAATATCCAAGATTAACATTCTTAAAATCACTTTGATGAATGGAAGGTGTTTTGAATGAACCTTAAAAATGCAGCATAAGCAAAAATATTAATTAGATCAAAAATTAAAAAACTGAAAAATTTATCCAGCTTGTTCATCATAATTCTGTCATTCAGTTTTGCTAGTTTTCTGGCTGTGCTCTTAGATTATCAATCCATCTCTCTAGCTCCATATCAGTCAGCCTTGCCCAGCTCTTAAACCATCGTTATTCAACATTTGGAAATCCTTTCTGAGAACTCCTTGAAGCCTAGAACAGGAGTAAGTATCTTGCTTTTGCTGTGTGTTTGCTTCAAGAGCACTAAGGCAGCCACATGCCCGCAAGCCCATAAGGCAGTGGCTTCTTACTGTTTCTTCCCTCATAAGCCAGTTGTTGAACTAACCTTGTTTATCTTTGCTGGGAGATTCTAGTCCCCCTCTGGCATATGTTTCATATGCACTATCACAGTTTAGTACACATTTTCAAGATTGTGTTAGTTATAGTTTGCTTTGAAACTATTCATTATCTAATAATTGGCTGAGCGTCTATTCTGTCAATTTGCAATGATAACACATACGAGGTCTGACAATTAAGTTAGCAAACTCATCCTAGAAAAAAATGCTACATACCTCTTTGCCGAATGTCACTATGGTCACCTTCAAATTGCTCCACTTGGGAAGCTGGGTGTTGATGGCAGCACCTCATCCACCTTCAAAGCAATAGTGGAACTTTTTCTCTGGAATGGTTAATGAAGCTGTCATTGCATAGCACACAAAAACATGCAAAAATAATGCTTGCCACATATGACACCACCAAACGTGGACACAAAGACAACTAGGAGATACAGATAAATGAAGACTCTGAAAACTTACTAAATTGTGTGCACAGTGTTACCAACATAAGCACACAGTGGCGAGCTCACAAATTAATTGGCAAATTTCCTATCATGACAACTCTGATTGTCATTACAAAAAGATCCCAACATTCACGGACTTCGTTCTGGTGTCCGGGATGGCTTCCCAAAAGGAGTGCTTTGAAGATAACCATCGTGATACTCAGCCATGAGCTATGGAGCACTTTTACTAGGATGAGTTCATGAACTTAATTGTCAGTCCTTGTAAACATGTTTAATATTGAAGAAATTCTGGTTTTTAATAACTAATCTAACTCAACTAATTAAACTAAACTTTTACTATACAAATGAAAAATAATACTTTATAATCACAAGAGTAGCTAATTTTTAGTTTATGTACTTAAAGAAGCTTCTCCAATGGATTCTCTCTTAAACCATAATAAGCTCAAAAATGTTTTATTCATAGCCCAAGACCTTTGCAATTGCCACACCTTCTGTCTGGCACAGCACTCATCTTTCAGGATGAATTAAACAACTCTTCCGTGAAGGGTCTCTTGGCCAATCTCTTATGGTCACATAATCTTATTAACACATGTATCATCCAGGGACAGAGTTACTTTTACATGTCTACCTCCCTCACTGAATTATGACCTCCTTCAGATTAGGGACTCCATTTTTTTTTTTTTTTCTTTTTCTTGAGACGGAGTCTCACTATGTCTCCCTCAGTAGAGTGCCCAGGGGTCACAGCCCCCAGCAACCTCAAACTCCTGGATCCAAAGGATCCTCCTGCCTGAGCCTTCCAAGTAGCTGGGACCACAATCACAGGTGCCCACCACAACGCCTGGCAATTTTTTGTTGTTGTTGCAATTGTCATTGTTGGTCAAATGGCCCGGGCCAGGTCGGAACCCGCCATCCTAGGTGCATGTGACTGGCACCTTAACCACTGTGCGACCGCGCCTAGCTGGGACACTGTCATTTTTGTTTTTATCTTCCGATCTTTCATATGGAACCTGATAGACAGTAGGTGTTTAGTATATTTTTTTTTTCAAAAAATATCAAGTGAATTTTAAACATACTTTAGGCGTCTAAGTGGGTATACATTTTAAAGGTGAATGCTGGCTCGGAATTGCATGAGAGCAGAGTGAAGAGTCTTACACATATATACAGAGGAAACACAACAGACAAAGTAGGCAAGAAAAATAAGGAAAGACAATAGTGTTACTGCATTACATGTGAAAAGTAAATTTCCTCCAAGTACTTTGATTTAATCCAAACAATGGGGAATAATTTGTTCAAATATATTTTTTTCCATTTTATTTTGTGTTATTTTTCCCAGAATCATTCTGGAAATTTTTCCCTACAGAAAAGAGAAAACTACTTCTTTGAAGAGACTTGCAGATCAGAGTGTACATAGCACTAAATACAAAGCAATTCTTGTAAAACATGCAGTCTATCAGTATTCTGTCTGCACCCGAGTGCGTATTTACATTTTAATTGAATACATATTTGTTGTACGCAAATATTTGCTGAGACGGCAAGAGTCTGTGAAGGAAGCATCATTTTATAATAGGACATTTATATCTTGGTCCTCGTCATATTCAAGGGTAGTAAGAAAATCCATTAGAGGATTCAATAATATGGCCAGAAATTTAATTTGTGTTTGTTGAGATTAAACTATGGATGGAATTGATCAGCACCTGGGGTTCCTAAATGGGAAACTAACTACATTCCTAAAACAGCTACTAACAAGTATTATTTAAAATATTTATTAAATCTTAATTCAATACCAGAAATTATAGTTAAAAAATATATACGTACTAGTGAACTTTTAAATGTATTGTGTGAATATTCTTACTTATAAGTTGCCTTGTAAATAAAGATGTGAAAAATCTCTGAATTCACTATTTTAGACTTCAAAAAAAATTGAAAAATCAATTCAGTATTTTCATGCTGTATGGGTAAGCTAAGGAAAGAAATGCTTTTCTTCTTCTGCAAAGATAAAAAGTATTCAAATGAAATAAGTCTGTTCTATAAAATGGTTTGTTTGTATAAAAATATAAAGTATTGTGATATGATTTTAACCTGTATGAATTCAAGCATGGTATTTAACAATTGTGACTTCATATGACAGACAAGATGGGACAAAAAGTTTAATGAGGAAGAGATGGATTGTCCAAGTTGCTCTTGATGAGTTTGAGGTAACTCTGGCACATTCAAATAGAAAATATCTGTTACTTTGAAGGTCAGTTAGGTAAATAACACCTTGAAGGTGATTACAACCATAAGAAAAAAAATAACATACACCACAGTGATTACCAGGGTGTGAAAGAGATGAGTGAGACAAAGATCAATGAGGGTAAAACCAAGGGTGAAAAAAAAGTTCTAAAAAATTTCTCACTCTGATACACTAAAGAAATGGCATTTGCACGTGAAACTCAGGTTCACAATTTGCTAACAGTTTCCAGTTGTGTTTTGGAGATATTGAGTACTACTACCATGAATCATGGGTACATAATTGTGATCAATTCCTATAGATTACAGCATAATTAAGTGGATTTCAGCTTATGTGCAATTTCTACTTAACTGAATTTATGGATACTTGATTTTTCACATAGTACATGCAATATGTGAAGAATATTAAAGTGGTATATGGATGTGAATTTTATTTATATAATCAAATTATTAAGAGATGCACAATTGCATTTGCCAGTGTTTTAGTTATATATGTATATGTATATATTTAAGTATCGCATCTATCCTATGGTAATCCATAGTAACTAGATTACCCTAGCAATAGTAAATTTTGAAAACTTACTTGTAAAACTTAAAGTTTATTGAAAGCTTTCAGAAGTTTAAAAAAAATTCAAATTGAATACTAGAAGTGAGCCTTTTCTTTTTCTTTTTTTTGTTTTTGGCCAGGGCTGAGTTTGAACCCACCACCTCTGGCATATGGGGTCAGCACCCTACTCCTTTGAGCCACAGGTGCCACCCAAAGTGAGTCTCTTCTTAACTAAATGGATCATGGTGGGAGGGAAGGATCAGAGATAAAAATCAGAACTCTTATAAAATCTTGCTTTTAAAATTTTTCCTCTGACTTCATTAAAATAAAGATATAACATGAGATAGAATTGTAAAACAAAATAAATTTAAGCTAAACAAGACTCATGTTCACCTAATTTTGCCAGTTGGCTATTAGCAATTTCCCTTCTTTACATGTCTTTCATTTCATTAGTGTAAGCAAGGTAGGTGTGATCAGGAGCTGCATAAGACATGTGTCCATGGGACAGGACCATGGTGCTTATCATAACATATAGGAATTAGAGAGAATCCAAACTAATGCCACATATTACCAAGAGGCCACTAGGTAAAAATCAGGGAAAATTAACATAACTGCAGGCAGTCATGTTTACCTGGGTAATAATGGCTGAGAGAGGTTATACACAGGCAAGACCTCAGATCAGACGATGTCATGCTAGCAATACTCCTAGGAGGATCCCCAAGTGGATTATTTCCTTATATCAATGTATCAAAAGAATAGAAAGGAAAATTATATTTATAGAACATTACCACTTAGGCACTTTGCTTCTTATATATTAGGCATTTTATTGCTCCCAGTGATTTTAAGTTGTATGTATCATCTTTACAGAAGTCACTGAGGTTCAAAAATGATAAGTGACTTGGATTTTTCTCATTACAGACATGTTTACCAAATGTACTTTTTCATAAAAATTCACTGGAAAGTTTAACAAAAGGCAGATTCCTAAACCCCATTCCAGGGGTAATAATTAGTATCTTCAGGGAGACCAGAAATTTTGAGAAATTTCTACAGTTAAAAAGATGTTGGGAGGATTATGCACATTCAAGAAGGTCTCCCTTCTCTCCCAAATCACCATAAATTGTATAAGAAATAATAAAAATATGTAAATCCATTTGCAATCAAGCTGAAGAAGAAAAACATAAAAGAAACTTTAGTGGATCAAAATTATGAAAATTTTCTGAAAAATGTAAAATAGGTAAGTTTGAAGGAGAAAATGAATATGGAAATAAAAAGTCATGAACTTGAAGCTACACTAATTCACCGTTGACTAAAATTTAAATAAACTATAGAGCATAAAGACAATTGAGAAAATGTTGGAAGAGAAGGATCCTGTCATTTCAGGCTCTTGTATCATACCAAACTGGCCATCAAAATAAAGGTACTGCTGTGGAGGATAACACTGGTCTTACAAGTTATTTTCATTCTATTCTCTTTGAGATCCCACGGAACGAAATGACCAACATATAGAAGAAATGTTTTATTAAAAATTAAATTTTATATAAGCATGTCTGTTGCAAAGAAATATTAAACTTTCTGAAATATTTTCTGCTACTTCCTGAGTTGTTTATTTACTACAAACTTCTTCCTGGAAGAATCATTTCACATTAGATACCAAGCTGATAGAATCTTGGAATACATGAAACATCATTCATAAGTTTGTAGAACATCATACTGAAGCTTGTAGAACAAGGTAGAGAAATAAATTTCCATTGTATTTGTTTACTTAATTTGTGAATGATGTGTTTCATTTAAGTGTATGTTATATACATTGTGTAGATTTTGTCTTATGTAGACAATGCAGGATGGTGTTATTTTTCTTCTGGGTAAGAAAAATTAAGCCACAGTTCAAGTAGATTTAAAATCAAACACAACAAGAAGTTTATTTACTTGACACTGAAGACCAATATTCCACAAAGGAGTGCTGATTTGAAGTTGGCCATAGGTAATAACATCAGAAATGAAAGGGAGCCTGTAGGCCTCTATGGAAATGTCTGACATGAAGATATGAACATGCATACTACTGTTTTAATTAAAAAGGCACTTTCTGAAGATGGTAAAAGGTATCTGTCAAAACCTAATAACAAAGACTATATTCAGAAGGGAAAATTGAAAACTTGTCCTTTAAATTCAGAAATGAGATATGGTGCCTACTATTTCTGCCTTTACCTCTGCTGTCAGTACAGATCTGAACGGGCATTTTATTTCACAAAACAAAATATGTTAAAGTTCAGAAAGAAACTGAAATATCAATATTATCGGGAGATATGTCACTTCTGTCTTTACCTAGAAAAGCCCAGAAAATCTATAAATAAATTATTAAAACTAATGACAATCAGTAATGATACTTAAAAAAAATAGATATTTTACAAGACTAATTAAAAATATGAGGAATGACTATATATCAATATATTCAAACATCAGATTGTAATGGATGATAACCTATCCAAAATCATTGCAAAAAGAAATAAATTGGATAGACCAATAAATTTAAAACTAATTGAAATTATAGTAAAATATTATCTCCCAAACATAAATTCTAGGACCTCAACAATTTTATAGAAACGTTTTCTATCAAATTTCAATTGAAAATGTAATTATATTTGCCAGATTAAGATATCCACTTAAAAGAGATTCATATAAAAATCATTTGTCCCTTCAAATGAACATTCTATTCATGAGATAAATATTGAAAGAGAGAAAGAGGATTTTCTTTTTGAATCTAAGTGGCAGTCTTCTATTTTCAACTTTATATTTTACCCTAGACATTCTTATTTCCTTCAAGTGGCAATGTGGCCCTTGTGGTAGCTCTTACCTACGTGCACTGATACTAAAATTACCCCTTAGTACAGCCTCCTTTCTGAAAGTCTCTCACACATAAAATTACCTGTGAGTTAATAGTTAATTCTAATTCCCTCTAGAATTCTCCCCAGGCTTCTCAAACAATATCATATGTCTTTAATCAAAATAATAATCATTCTCTAAAATCCTACCTCTCCTCTGATCTATTCCACTTTGGGATTATCAGTGGCTCAAAAGGGAACCTGAAGAGGAGGGCAGAGTAAAATC
Source organism: Galago senegalensis (assembly GCA_963575145.1). Classification (NCBI taxonomy): domain Eukaryota; kingdom Metazoa; phylum Chordata; class Mammalia; order Primates; family Galagidae; genus Galago; species Galago senegalensis. The sequence goes on from CAUYTI010005354.1 coordinate 39,818, forward strand.
CCAAATAGAAACTTCCAAAGTTCATCCCCTTCACACTAGCACCACATTTAACTGTGCACATAAGCAAACATTACTAGAAGGACTAAAAGTTAGGTGACTGATCATACTACCTTGTTTTAGGTTTTAACATAATATTCACAATGGAGACACTGAGAAAGGCAGAAAAGACAGTCATGCATTGTCTATGACACCCCTCCTCCATCCCCAGCAGTGCCACACCAGCATGTACAGTGGCGAGAGAATGATCTGTGTAGAACTTTTCATTAGGACTTAAGGCCATTCTGGCTCAGGGTAACAAAACATGGGGTAGAATTCTGCCACTCCCCATGGAGGGAGCATTTAGACCAGCTCAAACAGAAAGGTATCCTCCATGCAAAAACCCACACGTGGGCTATCTTCACCACTAGCTGACAAAAAGCAACCAGAATTCAAAGGCCACAGTCCTCTGGAAATTCCTGCAGCTGTGATATCTTAGAGCCAGGGGACTTGGGGTGCATGTGACCCTATGAGACATCAGCAGCTGCAGCCCAGTCAGTGCCTGTATCACGTCCCCCCCAACTACTGGCAGTGCAGCTCAGGGATTCTTCATTCTTCCACTTGAAGAAATAAAGGAAAAAAAAATATTAAAAAGCTTTGTTTTGCAACTTGGGTACCAAGTAGGCCACAGTGAAATTAAAGTACCAAGCCAACTCCTGAAGCCCCTAGGTTTGGGCTTTACTTCCTATGTGGCATTTCTGGTTCCACCCTGAGCCAAAAGAAAACATGCTGCCCTGAATTCTCCCAGCCTCAGGAGAATTCACCATATGATGAATAAAGAGCATTTGAGCTTTGAATAAACATCAAATGTAGCCAGGAAATATTTACCACTGGCTTTAGGGTAGACTGGGCTGACTTCAGGTATGACTTGGTATGAATGTCCATGAGGGAGCCTCCACATCACTCCTCCCTCAACTCTATCAGCCTAGCATAGAGAGTAATGAAAGAGAATGAGAGACTTTACCTAATAATCTAGATAATTCTCCTATAGCGTACCCAGGTCCACCAAGACAATACCAGTGGGAGTCTGCAAAAGACACAATGTTGCTGGGTTTGAGACACCCCAGTGCTAATATGTCTTCAGTGACCAAAGACTTATATTATAATGCTCAAAAGCCTTCTCAAAAAGAATGGGTTCAAACACACCCAGACAGTGAAGTTTAAACACAAACATATATGTTTAATATCCAGGAAAATATGACTTCAGACTTCGCCAAATAAACTAGATGAAACACCAGTGACCAGTCTTAAAGGAACAGAGATATGGACCTTTGAGACAATTAATTAAAAGTAGCTGGCTTGAAGAAGCTCAATGAACTTCAAGATAACATAGAGAAGATATTCAGAAGTCTATCAAAAAATTATAAGATCTGGAAAATACTCTAAAAAAGGAAAATGTAAGAATTATTGGCCTGAAAGAGGAGGTAGAGAGATAGATATTGGGGGGAAAAGCTTATTTAAAGAAATAATAACAGTCAACTTTTCAAACATAGAGAAAGATATCAATATTTAGGTATGAAAGGTCATAGAATATCTAGCAGATTTTTTCCAAACAAGACTACCTGAAGGTATTTAATCATCAAACTCACAAAGGTCATGGATAAACAAAAGGTCCCAGGAGAAGAAGAAAAAAGAAAAAAGAAAAAAAATATATATATATATATAAAGGAAGTCCAATACATCTGGAGCAGACTT
>CAUYTI010005356.1:0-25397 GCA_963575145.1 Galago senegalensis
AGCTGTATAATACATGTGTTTTAAGTGTAATTATAAGAGTCAAAATTAAAAAATATGAAAAAGTGCCATGGAATATTATGCAGCCATGAAGAAAGATGGAGACTTTACGTCCTTCATGTTCACATGGATGGAGCTGGAAAATGTTCTTCTGAGCACAGTATCACAAGAATGGAGGAAAAAGTATCCAGTGTACACACCCCTATTATGAAACTAATTTATACCTTTTATATGAAAGCTATAACCTAATAACAGCCTAAGAATCCGGGGAGAGGGGAGGGACAGCGGAGGGGGGAATGGGTGGAGGGAGGGGAATTGGAGGGATCACTTCTGAGGTTTATCTTACAAGGGTACAAGTGAATCTTTCTAAGAGTAGAATGTGAACGTTTTAAAATAATAACTAAGAAAATGACACGAAGGCTATGTTAACCAGTTTGATGGAAGTTTCGGATTGTGTGTGAAAACCCCACACTGTATCCCAGAAGTGCATTAATGTACATAGTTACCATTCAATAAAAAAAAAATGAAAAAGTTTATAAAGTAAACAAGTTACAATAAGCTAAGGTTAATTTACTATTGAAGAAAGAGAAAATATCTTTTAGTAGATTTAGTGAGTGTACAGTGGTTATACAGTCTACAGTAGTGGACAGTGATGGCCTAAGCTCTCACATTCACTCACCACTTGTTCACTGACTCCCCTCAAGCAACTTCCAGTCCTGCAAGCTCCATTTTTAAAAATCTTTTATACTGTATTTTTACTGTACCTTTTCTATGTCTGGTTATATTTAGAGACACAAATATTCTCCACTGTGTTACAGTCACCTATTCAGTACAGTCCTGTGCTGTATAGGCATATGGCCTAGGAGCATAGACCACACAGCTAGGGTCGTAGAAGGCGATACCATGTAGGTTTGTGTGAGAAGGCTTTGTAACGTTCCCACAACCACGGGCTTACCTAACAACACGTTTCCCAGAAGTCTTCCATCCCAGTTGTTAATCCAAGCATGATTATTTAGTGAGTGGCAGTGAGTATCCCAAGGTGGGTGTGACTGTTTCCCTAATCCCAGGACCTAATCTCTGGCACAAGAGTGGGATGTCCTTGGGAATGCTGAGGGGAACAGCCGGGAGGGGAAGTTTTCCTAAGGGTGACCTAGGGCTCTGTGAATCTCCAACCTATCCCAATTGGCTGAGGCCCCTGCACAGGCTGACAATGGAAATGCTTGTGCAGGAGAAACGCTCCCATTCAGGTGCCTCTCCAGTTAATCTGCAGTGTGTGTGTGGGGGGTAGGGGGGCGGACAGCAGCTGCTAACTTCCTGATTTGCTTGTCTTTGAATGGGGGTAATTGCTGAGAGTTGCCCATGTTCCAGATTGTTCCCTGGAAGGGGGGAGAGAGAGGGGGCTGTCATGGGTTCTGCTGTGTACTACCCCCTGCTGGCAGCAGGGTGAAGACTCACCAGTGTGGCAGGGCCATGGGGCCCTCAAGGGTCACCTGATCTGACTGCCAGTCTGGCCCCCAGATGCAAAGGGAGGGGGTCACGCAGGGTGGGCCCAGTCAGGCCATTTGGCTCCAGCAAACATCCCAGCTTCCTCTACCTTGGCTGCTTGCCTCCTTCCCCTGAGTCCAGGCTGGGGCATGTGCGTCAGGACCATCTCTGCCTTTGTCTGACTGCAGGAGACCAGCGCAGTGGTGCAGTCACTGAGGCCAGCAGCCTCCTGGGGGGCTCTCCGCGGCGGCCGTGTGGCCGGAAGGGATCCCCGTACCACACTGGGCAGCTGCACCCTGCGGTACGTGTGGCCGACCTCCTGCAGCACATCAACCAGATGAAGACGGCCGAGGGCTACGGCTTCAAGCAGGAGTATGAGGTGCACGCAGGCCCCCAGGCCAGCAGGACCCCGGCAGGCCGAGTCTGGTTCCTCTTCACTGTGCACTGACCCTGGCAGCCCTCACCCCAGTCCCTGTTGGATGCCTGGTCTGACAGTCCTGCCATAACCTGACTCTCTCTCTATACCTTGACCCCCATCCTGATTCAGACTGACCTGGTTTCTTACTGTCATGTTAAGCCTGATTTGAAATCTGACTATTGATTTCAACCCCGATTACAATCTGATTGGAAATTTAGTCTCTATCTGGATCCTAATGTTTATTCTGTCCCTAATCTGAGCCTGACCCCAACAATGACCTTGACCTAACCCTAGTCTGACATTGATCCTGACTCTCACCCTAAGCTCTCTTTCAATCCTGACTGAGATTCTGTCCTACCCCCATCTGCACTCTGATACCACCTATATCCAAATCTGAATCTGACCCACACCTTTTTACCTCTTCTAGCTCAGACCTGGATTTGACCTATTCTAAGCAGTCCCTTATTCCAAAATATCTCTGAACTCTGACCCTCTTTGTTTTCTTTTCTTGTTTCCCTTCCCCAACATTCTTGGTCTCGAACCTAGTCCCTTGCTGATAAAGGGACCCACAGTGAATTTATCTCGGGCTCTAAGTTCAGCCTTGAACATGGTCTTTATTGTGGCCCCACCTTCACCCTGCCCACATCATCCCCATTGAGGGGAAGGGATCTTATGCATGGGGTCCCCTACCCCATTGACTACCACTTTCCCTCCTGGCAGAGCTTTTTTGAAGGCTGGGATGCCACAAAGAAGAAAGACAAGCTCAAGGGCAGCCGGCAGGAGCCGATGCCTGCCTGTGAGTTCTGGGGAAGGGCCCATGGTCTAAGGCAGGCAGTGGGTGGAGTGGGTGGAGGAATCAGGAAAGGGGAGCACAGCCAAAGTGAGTTCTGGGGAAGCCTCAGAGGTTGTGGAAGTGTTGGGAACCATTTCCTGAGGGCCCACCATATGCTGAACCCTGTGCTGAGCTTTACATCCATTATCTCACTTATTCCCCTCCAATTACCCTGTGAAGTAGGTACTCTTAGAATCCCCATTTCACAGATAAGGAGGGTAAGACTCCTGCTCAAAGTCACACAGCTGATTGCCTGATGTTTGGGAGATATCCCAGCTGTTTGGGAGACTGAGGCAGGAACATTGCTTGAGGCCATGAGTTTGAGTCTGCAGTTGTCTATGATCATGCCACTGCACTCCATCCACAGAGTGAGACCCCCGTCTCTTAAACACAAATTGCCTGAGCAGCATACACTCTTAACCTTCCTTGGTTTCAGACTCTAACCCCTGGCCTGTCCTGCCTCCTGCAGTGTTCAGAGCCTACTGGTCCATCCTGAGCCTCTAGGGTTCCTGGCTGCCCTGCCTGTGTTCCACCCCTGGCCTCCAGGAAGACCTCCCCAACTGCCCTCATTCTGGGCTGCACAGTTCAGCCCCTGTCCGCCTGCTCTGTGTTTACAGATGATCGGCACCGAGTGAAACTCCACCCGATGCTGGGAGACCCTAATGCTGACTACATTAATGCCAACTATATAGACGTGAGTGCCTTGCCCTGTCATTTCTGCAGACCTGGCCCTGTCCACTCCAGGCTCACTGTCCAAGCAGGACGGAAACATGTCAGGGGATAAAAGGGGGTTCAGATGGGGCTGAGTGCCTCTACCTCCTGGCATTTGGTGCCAGGGAGCTCAGAGGAGGGGGAGGACAGAGTGGGTGGCAGCCTTTAGGAAGGCTTCCTGTAGGCTGGAGTTCTCTTGAGAGATAGGGGGCTTCAGTGAAGCACAACAAAGGGAAGAGGCAGACAGCTAGGCCTAGGGATGAGGAGGTATCCCCTCGTGTGAGGGGCCAAGAGGCTTGAAGGGTGGGATTCTTCCAATTTACTGTGAGGCTGAAGAGGTAGGCAGGGACTGGGTTGTGAAGGCTTAAATGGCAGGCTCGGGAGTTGGGGCTTATTTTCTGGGGACACCAGGGAGTTGGGACAGTGTTTTGATTATGTTCAGAAGGGTGCTTTCAGAATAATAGTGCACATTTATTGAGAATGTACTGTGTGCCAAGCATTTTATACCTAATATCTCACTTTATATAATCTTGCAACCACTCTTCAGTAGTCAGCTTCATGACCTCACTTTACAGGTGAGGAAACTGGGGCTCAGTGAGGTGAAGCTACTTGTCCTAGGTCACATAGCTAGTGAATGGTTAAAGAAAGGACTCAAACCTCAGCCTATCCGTGTGTTTCCAAAGCCTTTGCTGCTAACCATTAGGCTATTTCCACACCCACTGCAGCAGCTGGACCGGGGTGGATTGGAAGGAGGGGTCAAAGACAGGGCAGACAGCCACAAGGCCTATGTTTGGATCTCAAGAAGAGGAGATAAGACTACTCCAGAAGGGTGGATGAGTGGTGAGACAAGACAGGGCCCAGGGACCCTGGTCAGACTCCCCCTGTCCCTGCAGCAGACCCAGTTTGGGAGAGCACCATTTGATCGTTTATAAAATATATTTTGAGCACTATCTATGTGCCAGGCATTGTGCTGGGTACCAGGGATACAGATGTGAACAAATAGGCATGGCCTCTGCTTTCCTTGAACAATATGCTAGTCAGGGAGAAAGATAAACATGTATGCAAATGAATAATTTCAGATTGGCGGGGGGAAGCACAGGCCAGAAAAGAGGAGGTTCTTTCTCAGTGTCATACAGCAAGTTAGTGGCAGAGGCAGGGCTGGCGCGGAGAGAAGGAAGGAGCAGGAGAAGGGAGAAGCATTACAAAGGCTTGAGGTGCCAAGAGGATCCAGGTGCAGGTCTGGGAGCAGAGGTGGTCAGGGACTGGGAGGTGGTCTCTCCTCTCCCTCTTCTCATCCTCCTCCTGGGGCCAGGTGTACTGCCCCGTGTCCTCCAGAATCCCTTGCCTTCTCCCCCACCCATCCTGTCCCTTGGCTGGGGTTAGGGCTGGGCCTGGGTTCACAGACTTGGGCAGCTTTGATGACAGAGGGCCTCTCTGTCTAGTCAAGGTCCCAGTCGGCTTCTCTTGGGCCCCAGCAGGGACATGCCACCCACCCCTCTCTGGCCCAGACTGGCCTGGCCTGGCCTGCCGTCTCTGCTCTGCCTGCCCGCTCACATCGCCCATTCTGGCCACTCCTGTGCTCCGTCCACATCCATCTGCCTCTGGCCTAATATCTGTCTCTTTTGCTTTGTACTGTTCCCTCACTGGAATCATTAAGATTCGGATAAACCGTGAAGTAAGTATCTCTCCCTCCTCCTCCTCCTCCTCCTCCTCCTCCTTCTCTTCCTCCTGTCTGTCTGACTGGCTGTATCTCAGACTCTCTCACAGTCTCTGGCTGTCTGTCTCTCTCTGTCTCTGTCCTCCTTCCCCTCTACTTGTGTGCCCAGCACCAACCGTCCATTTCAGCAGCCTGGCCAGGGGCCACCCAGGACTGAAGATTTGACAGTGTCCCTGTTGTAAGCAGTTCCCTCCCATCCACCACTACCTTGAGACCAGGCAGCAGTGTTGGAGTGCTTGTATCAGCCCCCACTGTCTGCCACTTTTGTCCCTTAGCCCCACCATTCCCAGTGAGTCCTCACTAGGAGGACCTGCAGGACCTTGGGACAGGCAGGAGGAAGGAGGCTGATAGGGTGGCCCTGTCTCTGTTGTTTAGGGGTCAAGGTGTTTGGACAGCCCTAGGTCAGTCCCCCTAAAACCAGCTTTCCTAGTGTTTAAATCCCTTCATGATTAGTTTTCTTGAAACTCATCCCCAACCATTTTGCCCTCAATTTAGCTCTAATTCAAATGTTTTTGGGGGGAGCAGTTTAGGTATTCTATTTTTAAAAATTGTGCCATCTTTTGGCCTTTTAAGAATTAAAAAAAAAAAATGCCCTAATACTTCAAGTGATCTTCTAATTTGGTTTTTAATACATTTATAGTATTTCCATAGTATTTAATGACTGAGGGGATTATTTGCTATTACATGCATGCCTTTTCTTATTTTATCTCCTCTTTCCTTTAAAAATATATATTTCTTGCTTTTTTATGATTGCTCAAATCCTGTGCATTATCAGATTTTCAGACAACCATGGAGATGCTTAGGATATGAAGTGAAAGGTCCCCACAGTCACATCTCCTGGACATGACTGGTTAGCCCGATGTACCCCTTATTTTGAGGGTGCCTTAAAATAAGGCAATTAGTTTGTCAATTTCCCACATTTAAAGGGAATATCAGACTCCCAAAACACTGTGGATATGCCCCATAAGGAAGTGCTCCATAAGGAAGTGAAGGATACAGGTCATTGCACTTCTTCATATCTCAATTTTCACAACAACCCACTTGCTCTCAAGTCCAACCCATTTGGTTTGTTGTTGTCAAATTCTTAAGAATTACCCTGGGAAGACTTGGCTTAATACTTGGTCAAATGCCAGTTAACAGTAGTGCCATTGACTGAGCTCCTGCTGTGTTCCAGGCACTTAAGACACACCATTTCATCTTTACCACACTCTGTATGTTAGGGATCATACTGACCTGCATTTGGCAGGTGGAAAAATTGAGGCTTGGAAAAGTTAAGCGACTTGCTTAGGGCCACACAGCTTTTAACTGGCAGAACTGGATCACAAACCCAGCCTTAGCCTTCAACCCTTACACTGGACTGTGGTTCTCACCCTCTGTGGGTGCAGTTCCCTGCTCTACCCAGTCGGGACCCAGTGAGGGCACAGAGAATACCTGGGACCTGCCCATGCCTCCTGGAGAGTGAGGGCCAGTGCTCTCCAAGGTTGGTCTCCAGCTTTGGTATATTCAAGGCGATCTACTGGTCTTCCTTTAAAATCTGGTCATTTTAACTTTCTCTTTCCGTCCTTTACGTAATATAATTGTGCAGTAATAAGCAGACACATATTTTTAAATGCAGATATTGAGGGTTATTCGCTCAAACATTTGTTTCAGGTAGGATTGTGTGACAGTCGTGTGCCCATCGTATGACACTTTCTCTAAAAAGATACCTCCAAACAACAGGAGAATAGGACACTGGAATGAAGCAGAAATGTTTGGAATAGAGTTGAACTTTGGACCAACTGGTCCTTGGGCAAGTGGATCAGTTTTAACTGAGTTCTGTTCCTCTTCTTTGAGCACTGGCACTGTGCCAGTGCTCAGGGCAGAGCTGAGGGAAGCAGGCGAGGCCCCTGATCTCATGTGGCCTTAAGCAAACTGGTTTTAGGTGGGGGTAGCCTGTTTCCAGCTTGACTGGCACTAGCAGTGGGAGGGGAGCCTGGCTGCACCTTTAATGGTCCCCCCAACCACCCTCTGTACATCCTCCTCTGACCCAGCTGCCTGGAGGCTCTGTTGAGGACTTGAAGCAGACATGACCACAGGAAGGAGTTAGGCCAGATCTAGAAAGGTTCCCAGTGGTAAGGGCTGAGAGTCTCTGGGAGGTTCTTCATTATTATCAGCAGTTTTGACTGTGTTTTGGTGATATTCATGGGAACAGTAGGTAAGCATACAATAGAATCTCCATGTGTGTCCCTTGCTGTTATCTTCGTACTGTCAAGGAGAGCGGAGGCCGAGGGAGCTGGAGAGCGCTGGCTTCTCAGAATATGTTTTGAGGCCCAGCAGTGTGGGCACCACCTGGGAGCTGGTTGAAAACGCACCGTCCCAGGCCCTACCCTAGACCTTCTGAATCTGAATCTGCCTTTTAACCAGATCCCCGGGAAATTCATGTGTATACTGAAGGCTGAGAAGCATCCTCTTAGCACTCAGAGTCACACAGCTACTCCTTGGCAGAGCTGCGACAGAGAGGGAGGCCCGTTTGACTCCAAGAGTGTTTTCTAACCCTACAGTCAATCGCCTTCCTCCCTAGCAGTTCTTGACATCCTCTTGTATCCACTTGATCCATTTTTATCCTCACGGATATTCCTTAAGCTTTAAAATAGTAGTAGTAATAATAATAGTGGCTACTACTGATTAAGTGCTGACTTTGTGCTTGACACAGTGCCAAACGTTTATTTTAGTTAATCCTCACAACAGCCCTAGGAGGGAAATATGTAGTACTACATTTATGCTGTTTTATAGATGTGAAAAAATGGAGGCGTAAAAAAGTGAATGGCTTTTTGCCTAAAGTGCACCCAGCTGGCAAAAGGCAGAGCCGGAATTTGAACCCTAGCGGTTGCTGGGAGCTATGTTGAGAGCGTGAACTTGATGCAGGGGGCCGACACTGATGGTTTCCTGCAGTTCCCATTTTCATGTTGCCCACAGCGATGCGCTAGGTATCTGGTGGGCTCTTGCGCCCAGAAAGATGAGGCCTGTGGCAGGACCTTAAGGGTGGCTGTGGCCCTGGGGTGGAGCATAGGTGGGACTGGAACCTCTCCTCAGCCTGAGGTCTCAGGGGATGGAGGATAAAGGAGCTCTTGGCCTGCTTTGTGGGAAATGGTGCAGTATGTGATCATAACAGGGTCTCAAAAATTCACCATCATTATTATTGACTTTAAAAATTATTATCTAAGGGCCATGAGTGACCCTTACACTTCCAACCTGAAGCCTTCATCTAGGCCTCCCAAGCTGAGTGACCGAGGTGGTGGGGATGGGGTGCTGTCTACTCTGGTTGCCCTGAGGATGGCTGTGGTAGCTGACAAGCTCTGGTTACCCCATGTTGGGGGTCTTTTGGGACTCTGTCATCCTAGGGCAGGGTTATCCTAGACTTTTTCTCCCAATAATAGCCTGGTTATAAGCAGATAACTATCCTCACTTTATGGGTGGGGAAACCTTCTGGTCCATGAAGGAGTCCTATCCTCCCTAGGGCCTTACAGAAAAGGTGGGATTAAACCCAAGACACTAGTGTCCTAGCTGCATTCTTCCTTCCTTGGGGACTGGGAGAACAAGGTCACCCTGGTTAGGAGGCCATGGGGATGAGGGTGGGGTAGGTTCCTGGAGGGATGGGGGATGCTGCTTCTGGGAGAAGAGTGTGAAGGAAGTCTGGGGAGTGAGGGGCTGCTCCCTGGGGTCTAACCACGCCCTCTTCTCCTGTTCCAGGGTTACCACAGGTCAAACCACTTCATAGCCACCCAAGGTACCTGGCATCTCTGCTGCGTGTGCCCAGCGATGTGCTGGAGTCCCCTCTGCCTGCCTTTCTGCCTTCCCGCTGCTCTGCCTGGCTCCTGTCTGCCTCCCATCTGCCTCCCTGTCTCTCTGTTTGCTTGTTTGCTTCCTGCCTGCTGGCTGAGTCTCACCTGGCCCTTGGCCTCGCTCCCCCTTTGTGTTAGCGTTCAGTCCTTTGTTAGCAGGCTGTTCTGTCTCCAAGGTGGCATGTGCAGAGGGGCTAGCCAGGCTCAGTCCTCATGGGTGTGCATTGTGCCCCTCAGTCTGGTGCTGCCTGGGTTTGTGCCTCTTTTCCCTGACTGTCCATCCGTCTGTCCCTCCTGGGGACTTGCGCTGGGGACTGAGGGTCTGGCCCTCCAGCTCTGGGTCCTATTCAGAGTGCCTGGGGTGTGCAGCCAGGCCCTCTCCTGATGGCCCACCCAGGGCCCTGCAGGCATGAGTGGGCTGTTGAGAGGTTTGTGTGGAGTGGTGGTGCTGGACAGTGGGGTAAGCTGGCCCTGGGCAGAAACTTTGCCTCAGGGGCAGGCACACTCTGCATCCCCAGGGCCGAAGCCTGAGATGGTCTATGACTTCTGGCGCATGGTGTGGCAGGAGCACTGTTCCAGCATCGTCATGATCACCAAGCTGGTTGAGGTGGGCAGGGTAAGCGGGGCTGTGGGGTGGGCTGGGGGGGCATGGAGGGCCAAGGGGGTAGTGAAGAGCCCATTGAATCCTGTATCATGGGGGCTGCAGGTAAAATGCTCCCGGTACTGGCCAGAGGACTCAGACATGTACGGGGACATCAAGATCACGCTGGTGAAGACAGAGACTCTAGCTGAGTATGTCGTGCGCACCTTTGCTCTGGAGCGGGTGAGTCTCCCCGCAGAGGGCTCCTGAGAGGTGGGGCAAGAGCAGGAGGGGCAAGGAGGGTACCACTGCCAGCCTCAGCGAAGAAGCTACCTGGGCACTGTGCTGGGAGCACTGTGGAAGGTCAGGATGGTCAGTGTCTCTGCTGGTGACTCCAAGAGGAAGTTGAGAAGTGGAAATGATGACAGTAACTGCCAGGTGCTGGCTCCCACTCTGCACTGAGCTTGTTACCCATGTTATTTCAGTCCAGGAAGGTGATGCAGGTTAGGTGTGTACTATCAGCCCATTTTACAGGTAAAGAAAGTGAGGCTCCCAGCGGTTATGTCTTGTGTAACAGTCCACATCATTAGTGACTGGCCGCTGAGCCCTGTCCATGATCCCATTTGATCTGCCCTGTATAATCCTTGGAGGAAAGAGGGTTTTTCCCTTTTAAACCAGACCCAGGGAGTCAAAATGATCTCTTCTGTTTACACAACAAGCTGGTGGCAGAAGTGGGTGTTTAATAGTGTCAGGTAGATCCTGTCCAAGTCCTGTATGTTGTCTGTTTGTCCAACCCTGCAAAACAGCTTCTCTTCTTTGAGCCTTAGTTTTCTCACTTGTACAATGGGATGTTAGTACCTCACAATGTAGTATCACTGGCATTGATTGAGATCATGCGATGAGGAGCTCATCACAGTACCTGGTACACAGGAATTGTCTGACAGATGCTGCCGGTTGCCAGTTGCTCTGACTGTTATTACTGTGGTCTCTGCAGAGAGGCTACTCTGCCCGGCACGAGGTCCGCCAGTTCCACTTCACAGCGTGGCCAGAGCATGGCGTCCCCTACCATGCCACAGGGCTGCTGGCCTTTATCCGGCGCGTGAAGGCCTCCACCCCACCTGACGCTGGGCCCATTGTCATCCACTGCAGGTGGGAGCACTGGGGTTCCCAAGGAGAAGAGAGCCAGTGGGGAGGTGGGCTTGGGGGGCGGGGGGTTGGTTCAGGGTCTATAGGAGGGCCCAGGCCTGGGCTTATCTTGCCCAGAGACAGAGAACCAGGAGGAAGGACCCTGGAAAGACCCTTTGCCCTTTGTTCTTTGACTCTGAGGTTGGTACCTTCATATGCCCCCTAAGACCTGTGAAGCCCCTTGACCCAGGTGCCGGGAGGTACTGGAGACAAGGAGGAAGGCGGTTTAGGGGTTGGTGAGGCACCAGGCACAACCGAGTTTGGCCTGGATCCACTGAACAGGTGTTTGTTGCACACCTGCTGCGCGCTACATTTGGCCTAGGGCTGGGAAGCTTCACTTTTTTGCCAAACTCAGTGGGCCTTGCTTTCTCCTTGGCCTTCATACCCTTAGCAGACCCTGAGTGGCTTCTATGACCCCAGCTGCCCTTCCTTTGTCTGCTCTGCTTCTTCCCTGGCTGCACATCCTTCTCTGGCCTCTTAAATGGAGGCCCAGAATCCTGTCCTCCCCACCCCACAGCCCTAAGAGCTGTGGCTTTGGCAAGTTACCTGGAACAAGTCCAAGGCCTCAGTGTCTTGTCTGGACTCTTCTATTGGATTTTTACCAGCTCCCCAAATGCCACATGGCAGACTCCTTCTCCCTGCCCTGCCACCTGTACCAGCTTTTCTTTGATTTCTTTAGGCCCCTGTAAGATACCATCTTATTAGAATATTAATGTAACTTTCTTGATATATAATATGCTTAAAGCAAAGTGCACAAATACTAAGTGTGGGACAGCCACATCCACAGTGGCCATGTGGCAGAAGAGTGTATTAATAAAAGCTTTCCCAAGTTGCTCTGGGAGCTCCAAAGAATGACATCTTCCCAGAAGTGTTAGAAACGCTCTAGCGAGAATGTGAATGGGTAGGAGTGTGTAGGGTTTTGATGGATGTGCAGGAGATGAGGAGAGGACATTCTCGGATTAGCTCCGAGCATCCCTGTTGTCCCTCTCCCCTAGCCCAAGTTACTAAGAAGTTTCGTTTCTGCAAACTCCCTGCCCTCACCATCCCTCTTCTCCACCCCAGCTCTGTCCTGTCATACTTGATGAGAACTCCTCTATCCAGCAGCCTGATCCCTGTTTCTTCATGCTTGGGGCGGGGAGGTCTTCTCTGGAGCCCCGTCCCCTGTGTGGTATAGGCATAGCCAATCCTCTTCTCCTCTTCTTAGTCCCAGGCTCCCTCCGCAAGGGTCTGATGTGGCCTGGGGCTGCTTTTTCCCCAGCGCGGGCACTGGCCGCACAGGATGCTACATTGTCCTGGATGTGATGCTGGACATGGCAGAGTGTGAGGGCGTCGTGGACATTTACAACTGCGTGAAGACCCTCTGCTCCCGGCGTGTCAACATGATCCAGACTGAGGTGCAGGGACCTGTCCCTGTCCCTACCAGTCTCTCTAGGACAGGATTCTCTCAGGAAGGAGCGCAGTGCTGGTGGAGTGTGTCCAAAGGCTCTTCCCTTCCCTAGGGTCCTTCCTGAACTTGGCTGCCAGCCTCGTAGGGTCTTCCCAAACTCAGCTCCACTGTGTTCTGTTGGGGGCGGTCAACAACAATGGGTTTTTTAGTCAAGACATCCCTGGGTTTGCATCCTCACTGGACTCGCTTAACTAGATAAGCCAGGATTTGAACCCAGGATTCGTGACCTTGGGCTGTCCCTTCACCTCTCAGAGCGTCTCACAGGGATGAAATAGGAGATAAGTGAGCATGTCCGTGGTGGCACGTGGTTGGACTCTGACCTTACCTTGACCTCGAGCAGCTCTGCAGCTTCTAGTCCTCTCCTTATTCTTGTATTCTTATCTCCTATTCCAGGAGCAGTACATCTTTATTCATGATGCAATCCTGGAGGCCTGCCTGTGTGGGGAGACCACCATCCCTGTGAGTGAGTTCAGGGCTACCTACAAGGAGATGATCCGCATTGATCCTCAGAGTAATTCCTCCCAGCTGCGGGAAGAGTTCCAGGTGGGGAATGAGCGTGTGTATAGGTGTGGAGCTTGTGTGTATAGGTGTGGAGCTTGTGTCTTTAGTACTATAGGAGTCATTGAGGACCCAGCAGGAGGAACCAGACTGAGACCACAGTTGGAGGGATGGGGTTGGGCTACAGGAAGGACTTTGAGACAGTAGAGGAGATGGTCCATTCAAATGGTTAAGAGCGTAGGCTTTGAAGTCAGATAAACCTGGGTTCAAATCTTGGCTTACCTACTTAAGAGCTGTGAGCATCTTTGAACAAGTCACTTTACCTCTCTAAGCTTTAGCTTTGTTACCCAGAAAATAGTTCCTGTCTCCTTTGCAATGTTTGTATTTAACTCTTTTGGCTGTGAATGATTAAAAATCCAGCTCTTATAACTGAAAAGTGTGAGGAAGGTGCAGCTTCAGTTGTGGCTGGATCCAGGGGCTCCAGTGATGATGCCAACGCTTGGTCTGTCTCTGCTCTTGGTTCTGCTTTCCTATTTCTGGCTTCATTCTCAGACCTGCACTTGGCACCCAGCAGTGCCAGGCTCCATTATCTCTACTGTCAGGAGACTCAGAAAAGGAGACTTGCTGCTCCCAACAACCCCAGCAAGTCCTTAGACTAGGCTCTCACTTGCCCATCCCTAAAGCAGTCACTGGGGCCAGCGGGAGCTTGCTGATTGGGCCTGGCTTTGGTTGCATGCCTGCAAGGCCTGGTCTGTCACTAGGCAGGCAGAGACCTGAGACAGTCTTTTCACACTAGGGTTCCTACAAGTGCTTAGTGGATGGCACATGCTGGGTGCCTGGTGCTCCAGAGCTGGCACAGGGTGATGCCACAGGAGATGCTGCCAGTGATTCCTGGCGGAGGGGGTTGGGCTTTGGGTATCATGAGACTTAGGTTTCTCCTGAGGGATCCCAAGACTGAGGCCCTGGGAACCTGGAGGCACGAGGTTGTCAGGCATGTGGGTGGAGGAGATGCCCCAGAGGCCCTAGTTTGATTCAGTGCCAGATGCTCAGGACTTGCATTCTGTTCAGACAGGCTGTGACCAAGGAAGGTGACTACCTCTGCCAGGTCCCTGGAGTCTGCTTTGTGGAGGGTATAGGGTTTCAGGGCTTGTCTCAATGAAAGCATTGCCAATCCAGTAACGATCCTCACTGTGCCCTTCATGTGCCAGGCTTGGTGCTTGTTGTTGTCCCACTTTATCCTCCCAGCAGCCTCA
The DNA here is from genome assembly GCA_963575145.1 of Galago senegalensis. NCBI lineage: Eukaryota > Metazoa > Chordata > Mammalia > Primates > Galagidae > Galago > Galago senegalensis. The sequence goes on from CAUYTI010005356.1 coordinate 13,945, forward strand.
TGGAGCAGGCATATTACTTTCCCATTTTACAGTTAAAGAAACTGAGGCTAAAAGATAGTCGTTTGTCTTACACAGGTGGTAAGAAAGCAGTCTGTAGTCTCCAGAGCTCCGTCTGGGCCCAGAGTGGCCTAGCAAAAGGGAGCCTGGGTCCGTGCCCTCTCTCCTTTCTCTCTGGATCTCAGTTTCTCCATCCATAAAGTGGGGTTCATAGCACAGCCTGTCCTCTTTCATGAGTGTGATTCTTTACCATCACTCCAACGTCTTATAGACGCTCAACTCAGTCACACCGCCGCTGGACGTGGAGGAGTGCAGCATCGCCCTGCTACCCCGGAACCGCGACAAGAACCGCAGCATGGATGTCCTGCCTCCCGACCGCTGCCTGCCATTCCTCATTTCCACCGATGGGGACCCCAACAACTATATCAACGCAGCTCTAACTGATGTGAGACCTTGGAGATGGGGTGGGCTGGAGGACTTTCCCTCCTGGCAGCATCTGGGAGGGTCCAGGGGCCAAAGGAGCAGAGCTGAGGGCTCAGGTGGGGGGACCCTCTGCTCATTCTGGGGTACAGTCCCATGAGGTGACTCTTCTACCTCAGTGATCTTCTGTTTAGGGTGTTCAAGCCAGTGCTCCCCTGTTAGGTATTATTTTCAGCCTGCCTGGGGGTCTGGGATGTGGAGTTCAGGCAGGGCTGTCTCCAGGATCAGGCCCAGTAGAGCCTGAGGTCAGCTGAGTGAATCAGGGGGATCCCTCAAGGGTTTGGGGTTGGGACTTAGGACCTTATGTCTGGAGCCAGCTTGTATTGAGGAGGTTGAGCTGGAGAATGCTCCAGAACCTGGCCTGAGAGGATGACTTGCCCCCTGGCTCCAGCTTGGCTATGGTCTGAGGGCTCAGGAGGGGTCTCTGCCTCCTTTGCTGGGTGCAACAAGCAAAGCAGGAGGTGGATCCTGGTGCTTCAGGGCCCTGATGAATAAGCCCCATTCCTCCTCCACGCTGGAGCCAGTACAGGCAGGTAGAGATGAAAATGTTGCAGATAAAACAGGAGGGTGCTTTATTTATTGATTGATTGATTTATTTTTTGAGACGAGTCTTACTTTCTTGTCCTCAGTAGAATGCTGTGGCATCATAGCTCACAAGTGATTCTCTTGCCTCAGCCTCCCGAGTTACAGGGACTATAGGTGCCTGCCCCAACACTTAGCTGTTTTTAGAGACAGAGTCTCAGCTGTTTTTAGAGACGGGGTCTTGCTCTGGCTCAGGCTCCTCTAACACATGAGCTCAAGCAATCCACCTGCCTCGGCCTCCCAGAGTGCTAGGATTATAGCATGAGCCACTGCACCAGCCTAGAGGGTGGAGCTTTAGGTAAGTGGCCAAGTAGGCTGCTGCTCCCCCGGTGTGTTAGGTGAACTTGCCCTCTGGGGTGCAGCTGTGTACCTGCAGGCTACCCCTCCCCATGAGGAACAAGCCTTTATGTGTGGCAGGGCCAAGGGCAGATAGAGTACACACCTTCTGAGGGCAGGCCGGCCCAGAAGAGAGAGGAAGGAGCAGAGCTGAGCACCGTCAGCCATGGGAGGAGTGAATGCAGGGTGGGCCAAGGCCGGGAGTCCCTGCTGGATGTCCCTCCAGGCGGAAATGAGAAATGCAGAGAAGGGAGATTCTCCCACAGCAGGGCACAGGGAGATGGGCTTTCTGTGGCCTGGTTCCTGGCCAGGAGCCCTTTGGCAGGGCAGTGCAGGGGACAGTGGGGTTTCCCTGAATAGGAAGAGCTCCCACCCTTGCTTCCCAGAAGGCTTCCTGGTGGGAGCTGAGCTGAGGGGAGGAGCAGCTCAGCCACTGATGAGAGGGGCCTGTCAGTCATCTTCACTCAGCCTGGTGGATGGAGAGTGTGTGTGTGCATGTGTGTGCACAGACGTGTGTGCCCATGTGCTTACCTGTGGACATCTAGTCTTCTGAGGGTCAGGGGTCCTGGACAGGTGGCATGGGATACTGGGAAGATTATTGAACTAAACTTAGGAACCTGTGACTTCCCTCCTGGTCCTCTCCTTGGCCTCACTGAGCCAATCTGCACATGGGTGTGGGGGATGGGGTGGCTAGAGACTCTCTAGGGTCTTGAGCCTCTGAGCTGGGGCTTGCTGGCCCTGGTGGGAACGGGTCAGTTAGGTGGAAAAACTCTGCAAGAATCATGCCCCTCCTGGGGTCCTTGATGCCTCTGACACCTGACCCTAGCCATGTCCTGGCTGTTCAGGAGCCAGGAGGCCCTAATTCTCAGGGGGCCCTGAATGTGGGGTCTGTTTGGGGTGGTCAAATCAAGCCCTGTCTGCACCCAGGGCTGAATTTTGGAGTCTGGCTGGGCCTGCCCTGAGGAGCTGCTGTTCTGTGAGCCTTCAGAGAGGTCTGGGGAGGGACAGCTGGTGGATTGGGAGGGAGGCCCTTGTTTCTCTCTGGACTGCCCCTTACAGGATTACCAAGGGCAGGTCAAAGTTTAGTCAAGGTCAAAGCCAGAAGAAGCCACATAACGGTCAGGGTCCTGGGAGCCTGTGTCAGCCTATAGGTCGGGATGATGAGGGGTTAGGGAAGGGGTTTGGAGGGTAAAAGCTGAGGAGAGGGATGGAGATCTGGCACAGGATGGGATGAGGCAGGTCACCAGGGGAGCCTGGGGTTATAGCTCTGAGAGGAGAAGGCCTGGTGCCAGCTCAACCAGGAGGACAAAGTCGGGAGCAGAGAGCAGAGTCAGTGCCTGTCACTGCCTGTAGGAGCTGGCGTTTGGGGCTCTATACCCTTCAACATGGAGTTGAAAGGGGCATAGAGATGTATATATTCAAAATATTTATTGAGCTCATATAGTGTGCTAGACACAGGGAATACTCCCAAATCTCTGCTCTCCTGAACCTCAAATTTGGGAGATAGAGTGGAACAATCAATCAATAAATATATAATGGAATGTCACACTCTGGAAATCTCTACAAAAAGTAACTAGGCAGAAGTGTTTAACGTGGATTTGAGGTGGTAAGGGAAAGCCTCTATAAGGAGGTAACAACTAAGTAAAGACCAGAAGTAAAGGAGAGAGCCATGCAGACATTTGGGAAGTGTGGTCCAGGCTTCAGAATAGCAGATGCAGAGACCCTGAGGCAGGTAACAGGTGCGCCCAGGTTCTGCCTGCCACACCCAGGCTCCCCTTACTGTACATTTGGGAACATTTTGCTGGTTAGTTTCCAGGGTCCATGGGCTTGGGCACTAGAGGCCTGGGGTTCACCCTGTCAACTCAGTCCTTAGTGAGCCAGCCAATATCTGAAATGGGCCCCTGGATCCAGCCTGGTTCCATGGGACACCACTGTCTAGCTCAGGAAGACAGCCTGTGGGGAGGCTTGGCCCATGTCACAGGCTGTGAACAGGGCCTTGCTGAATCTTGGTTTCTCTGCAGAGCTATACTCGGAGCGCGGCCTTCATCGTGACCCTGCACCCACTGCAGAGTACCACACCCGACTTCTGGAGGCTGGTCTATGACTATGGCTGTACCTCCATCGTCATGCTCAACCAGCTGAACCAGTCCAACTCTGCCTGGGTGAGGGCCCTGCTGGCCAGGCCACCTGGCTGTCTGCTGCCCAGGGCTTCCGTATGTTCAAGGGCATGGTCCCAAAGTCAAGAGTCAGGTCTCAGCTCTGCCACCTATTTGTGTGACCTTAGTCGAGTCACACTCCCTCTGGAATCTGGGTTTCCATTATCTGTAAAATGAGGGTGTCAGACTAGAGAAAGCTAGGTACTCTTGATTGTAAGCCGGGGGCTCTGATTGTAAACTGGGGGCTCTGCTTTGCACGTATGGTCTTTTGGCAATCTACAGTGACCTTAGAGTAAAGGCTACAGGTGAGAAAATTAAAACCCAAATTGTTGAAGTGCCTTCTCCAAGGTCACATAGCTGTGGAGTGACAGAGCTGTGCTCCCCACCCAAGGCTCCCTCCTTCCAGAGCTTCTGATATTTCAGTTGCTCAACTAAACTGCCTATCATGGGGGGCCTTCGAGGTACGGTAAAATTCAAGCCTGCTCTTTCTGTTTGCTTTAAGGTGAGTTAATTTACCTCTTTGAGGTGCAGTTTCCTTCTCAGTAAAATACGGACATCACAGGGTCTGTTCTTAGGGGATGATTGTGGGGACCATATGGGACACGCATATGCCTTTCAGCACTGTGCTGTGCTTGGCACACAGAAAGTACTCAGGACAAGGCAGGGGCCAAGAGGATGGAGTGACACTCACTTCTGAGGTTGGGCCAGACACTGGCTTGGTGGCCTCAGCCTAGGGATAGTCCCCCAACTCCCCCATTTCCTTTTAGAGCTCTCAAGGCTGGAGCTTCTGAGAAATGCAGTGCCCAGCCTTCTAGCCTTATCTGACCATATCCCCTGATCTCTGAATTCCTTGCTACCCCAGCTCTATGTTGGGCCCAGGGAGCAGGAAGATGTGCTGTGAAATGAGCATCTTAATGGCTATCTGGAGAAGCCTTTGTTAACTGGGCTCTTTATGACTTAAGTACTTGGTGTAAATGACCCAGGACTACAGATGGGCTTCAGCCCCTGGGTGGGGATCTGGAGTGACTCCCAACTGTAGCAAGAACCTACCATTGCTAAGGTGCAGGAGAGGGGCCCAGAGGAATGTTCACATAGACATCATCCTCTGGTCATTGATTTGTTCATTCATTCGGCTCACTTTTCCCATGGACTCCTCCCTGCCATGCCCTGCAGTGGGCCTAGGGAAACAGAAGGAAAAGACATAGCCCATCCTACATCTCATGGTAGACTGATAGTGATAGCACAGAGAGAAAAGGGCTATCATGAAGCATGCACAGGGACACAGGAAAGTCTGGGGGATAATGTATCAGGGAGGGCTGCCTGGAAGAGGCAGTGTTTGAGCTGAGATATGTAGGAAGGGTAGGGTTAACTGGGTGAAGAGGTGGGGGAAGAGTGATCCATGTGTAAAGTTCTGAATGCAAGGAGTTACCAGGACCCGCAGCAATAAGAAGGTAGTGTCCTCTCCTCATGGCTGTGGTGAGAGGGAAGCAGATGGAGCATGGTGTCATTTGGGAGGAGCTTGAGAGCCATTTTATAGATGGAGAAACTGGGGCCCAGAGAAAGGAACTTTGGTGGGCTCTAAACAGAGCTGAGACTGGAAGCTAAGGCTCTAGGTAGTGTGACAGGCCTGCGCATGTGTGTGTGTGTGTGTACTGGGATGCTGCCCCTCCTATGTCCCTCCACTGTCTCGAGTCTGTATCTTTGGAGGCAGTTTACTTAAGACACTTGCTCCATGAAGGGATCCTGGGGCAGCGGGGGGGGGGGGCTGAGTTGTTTCGCAGCATCAAGAATACCCCACCTCTGTGAGCTGGTATTGAAGGACAGAGGAAGTGAGAGAGAAGGCTAGGGGAAGCTTTTTTGTGGGTGGGGATGATCTGGGCTGATCCCTGGAAGAAGGCAGCCTCTTACTGGGATGTGTGAGTATGTTAAGGTGTGGATCTGTAGTGGCGTGGCTGTGGGCATCAGTGCACTGCCTGTGAAGGGTTTATCTTGGCTGATCTGAACGTGTCAGTGTAGAAGACTCTGGGGCAGGTATGCACTGCCGCCTGAGGGTGGCAAGTGGGGGGATGCTAAAGGTGAGTATGGAGTGAGTGGATGGGCCAGAGTATGTGGGAACCACAGGGTGGGTATGGAACCTTGGGTGTGGGTGTGGCTATGGGATGAGCGCTGCTGGGCTCTACTCAGCTCCCCTCCCTCCATGCCCGTGCACCCAGCCCTGCCTGCAGTACTGGCCGGAGCCAGGCCGGCAGCAATATGGCCTCATGGAGGTGGAGTTTGTGTCAGGCACAGCAGATGAAGACTTGGTGGCCCGAGTCTTTCGGGTGCAGAACATCTCTCGGGTGAGTGGTCTGGAGAGCCCCGGGGTGAACCTGGGACGTGGCCCAGGAAAATTAATGACTCTCTTAAGGTAATTAGGCCCCTGACCCTGGTGCTCATGACCTCAGCTGCAGGAGGGGCACCTGCTGGTGAGGCACTTCCAGTTCCTGCGGTGGTCTGCATACCGGGACACACCCGACTCCAAGAAGGCCTTCCTACACCTGCTGACTGAGGTGGACAAGTGGCAGGCAGAGAACGGGGATGGGCGCACTGTTGTGCACTGCCTGTGAGTGCCTGGCAGACCAGAGGGTGGTGGGGGGTTGGGATTGGGGAGCTAGGGGCTGAGGTCCAATCTGGGAGAGGGCCTCAAGACTGGCACTAAAACCCTATGTCCCTGTGCCCAGCCACTTTCACCTTCCCAGTCCATGCCTGGGCTCCCAGATGGCCATGGCCTGGACTCAGCCCAACCAGCTAACATGATGGCCCTGCCTTTTCTGGGCAAACCCAGTTTCCAGGGTACATACTCAACCCTGAACAACTGTCCGGTACCCTCTGTGTGATGTTCGACATTGCCAATTTAATTAAAGAGAGTCCTTTACCCCAGAACTTTTTACCCATGAGATTGCAGCATACTTTTATGCCAGTGGAATTTCAGTCTTTTGTTCATGCATGCACACACACACCTTTTTTCTTTCATTCATATATTTATATGTATGCCATCTTCATAAATTCACATATTTATGTCTGGGTGCAATCACTCCTTTCCTCCCCACTTTTTCATACTTTCAGCATTCATTGGGCCTTCCCAGGCCAGGCTGAGCAAACTGGAAATTGGAATAGGGAGCTGAGTCAGTGTAGGCCTGGCCCCCAGGGCTTTTGGTTCTAGTAGAAGAGACACCTGAGAAGGGGGCTGAGGTCTAGTCATCCTCTCATCCCCAAGAAGCACCCCCACATGTGGGGAGTCTCAGAGCAGAGGGAGAGACGCTAAGGGTTGGCAGACTCTCTGTGTGGGAGGCTGCAGGTCTGACTTGGGGTGTGCGGGCTGTGTGTGTGGGCGCTGTCGGGTGGTGACTAGTCTTCTTGGTGTTCATTTTCCATCTTGCTCTGGATATGTGCTTGCTGCTCGCCTGCCCTTCTCTGTCTCTATCTTTGTCTCTCAGTGTCTTTCTTTTGATGTGTGTCTGTCTTTCCCTCAGAATCTGGTATGTTTGTCCTTGAGGGTATATCTTCTGAAATGCCTTAAGGCATCGGATGTCTACCTTAGCCTCTGATCCTCCTTAAACTTCTGGTCTTGAGCCCACCTCTGGGCTCTCGGCCCCTCCCTCTTCCCTTCCCCAGCCCCACCTCCAGACACTCTGTCCCCAGCCCCGCCCCTCACCTCTGGGTTCTCTGGCCCCTCCCTCTTCGTTCCCCATTCCCCCCAACCCCCACACCTCTGGGTTCTCTGACCCCTCCCTCTTCCTTCCCCATTCCCCCTACCCCCCTCACACTTCTGGATTCTCTGGCCCCTCACCTCTGGTCTCGGGCCCCTCCCTCTCTGTGCCCCAGCTCAGCCACTCACTTCTAGGCTCTCTGGCCCCACCCTCTCCATTTTTCAGCCCCACCCCTTCACTTCTGGGCCTTCTTCCCCTTTCTTCTCGGTTCTCCAGCCCCACCTCCTTACCTCTGGGCTCTTGCCCCTCCCTTCTCCGTTTCTCAGCCTCACCCCTCACCTCCAGACTCTTGGTCCCTAGCTCTGTCCCTCCTTTCTTTTGTCCCGCCTCCTATGTCTGGCTCCCAAGCCTTAGCCCAAATCTTTTGAATCTTTCTCTTTCAGGAATGGGGGCGGACGAAGTGGTACCTTCTGTGCCTGCGCGACAGTCTTGGAGATGATCCGTTGCCACAGCCTGGTGGATGTTTTCTTTGCTGCCAAAACGCTTCGGAACTACAAGCCCAATATGGTGGAGACTATGGTGAGGGGCCATGTCCCTGTGCCGGGCCACTTCCACCTTCCCAGTGCATGCCTGGCCAGATTCCTCAGCACCTACTTTCTCCTGTCTGGTCCCCACCACTGGGCTTTGGTTCTAGTCTTATGCTGTCAAAACACTAACCCCATTAACACTCTTTCCCCCTAAGGGACGGCCAGGGCTCTCACTTCCCCTGTCTCTCCCCCTCCCAAAGTCATGTACTAGGGAGAGGTCAGGGTCATGATTCCTTCTCTCCTTCTCCCCAGGATCAGTACCACTTTTGCTATGACGTGGCCCTGGAGTACCTGGAAGGGCTGGAGTCAAGATAGCGGGACCTCTGGCCTTGGGCACCCACTGCACACTCAGGGCCAGGCCCACCATCCCAGACTGGAGAGGAAGATCTGTGCCTCCAACTCTGCCCAACTGCAGTCCCTGATGGGGAAAGTACTAGAGTGGATGCTGGGCCGTCTTGGTGTCCCCTTCCACTTTGGGCAGGGCCTTTCACTGTCCCAGGGGTACGTTGTGGGCCAGGAAGAGTTTGGCAAGACTACAGCCCAGCCTCACCTTTATATGGACCTGCAGGCCTGATAGGCTGACAGGCCTGATAGTGCCAAGCTGATAGGCCTGGCACTGCTTGGTGGATCGATGGGCTTGGGACAGCCAACTCTGGGGCACCCAGCCCAAGCCCTTTGACTCTATCCCAGCCTTTGGCAGTGATGAGGGAGGCCATGCAGAGTGTCCAAGGCTTCTACATACTTGGCTCTCCCTACACACGGTTAGGGAGTGCTATGGGGTCAGCATCGAGGATTCACCTGGCCCAGCCCCTGAGAGTCCTAGGGAGACTGGAATCTGCCTGAATTGCCAGTGGGGCACAGTGACTATCCTCCCCGGAGGAACTGTGGCACTCTCCTCTACCCCACGGCCCTCTGCAGCCCTAGGGATATTCTGCTCACCTTCCTTCCCCACTCCATTTCTTTGTGTGCTCTGAGCTTTCCTGAACCAGGATCTGCCTTCCCCACAAGACTCCAGACCCCGTATCTACAGAGTGAAGTTGCTTCAGCCTTCTCTTCCTCTAACCCTCAGGCTTTGCTGGCCTGCCTGCTCAGCTTGGGATAGTGACATTTTGCAAGTTGGAACAGCAGTCCCTGGGGTTAAGGTCCCTGTGGCCCCTGGTCAGTCTGCTTGTGGGGAGGGAGCAGGGATAGAGCAGGGCTGGTTCTAGCACCTAGAGTTCAGAGGAAACTCCATTTTGGGATGGAGGATCAGTGCTTTTATCTTTATTTTGTTATTTTTGGATGGGTGGGTGGGAAGGTCTCTTTAAAATGGGGCAGGCCACACCCCATTCTGTGCCTCAGTTTCCCCATCTGTAAACTGTAGATATGATTACTGACCTACCTCGCAGGGGGCTGTGGGGAGGCATAAGCTGATGTTTGTAAAGTGCTTTGTAAATAAACATGCTCTCTGAATGCCACAGAGTGGCCCTGTGTGTGTCTGACCAGCCTGCTCCCAGCCTCCCAGTGCAGTGGGAGGACCCTGGACTAGCCTTAGTTTTTTCAGGCATACAATGGTAGGGATGTGGACCAGGGCACTGCTCAGTCTTCCCACTTACAGAGGAACCCTGGCCATTACTACCCCCACCTAGGCCTCTGAAGTAGTTTTTCAGGCAGTGGGCTTCAGCTTGAGACCCCTGAGTACCACAGAACTGCCTCTTGTCCCACTGTGGGCCTGGATCAAAGTTTAGCTCTATCCGGGGCAGCATGAGAGATTCAGGCTTTGGTGTCAGGCAGATGGGCCCCATCAGCAGCAAGAAACAGAGTGTGTCTCCTGCTCTCTCTGGACCTCAGTTTCTCATCTGTAAAGTGGGGACAGTTCTGTTAGGATCAGATGAGATAGTGACTAAGTGCTTTTTGCAGTGTTGGGTATGCTGAAAGGGCTTAGTTCACAAACACATGACGGAGACAGAGACAGAAGACACATCCCTGCTAGGATGACCATCCAGCTGCCTGAGCCCATCCCATTCCTAGCTCATTCTTCTTGGGGTGGAGCGAAAGGAGGAGCAGATTGGCTTGCAGGGACCCAAGTCACTCCTAGCTTTGTTCTGTGTGGCTTTGGGCAAAACAATCTTATTCCTGGGCCACAGTTTCTTTATGAAAGTTGGCTCTATAATATACTGAACTGACTTTCCATGCCTCAGTTTCTCCATTCTAATGACCTCACAATTCAACATCCTTCAATCTGAGTTAAAAAAATTTATTGGACTGTTATCCTATTTGGCGAGGGCACAGACTGACCCCCCTTACCCTCATTCTAAATTGACCTCTAAGCTGTACCTGATGGTTTGCAAATGTGTGTCACAGATACTGGCCAAGCAATAGAATATAACTTGCTTTGCACTTGGGACAGAAGTGATGGTGTGTGAATTCTGGATCCCAGGGATTTTACTTTTGCTTTCTTGGAACTCTGTCATGTGAGGGAGCCTTGCCTGTGTAGCCTACCAGATGATGAGGGCACATGAAGGAGAACCAGCACATCCCATGAACAGTCAATACCAACTGCCAGACCTTTGAAAAAGGCCATCTTGGACCTTCCAGCCCAGCCCACCTGCCAGGTGAGTGAAGCTGCATGATCAAGCTTACAAGAAACTGCCCAACCAATCCCTAAAACCAGGAAAGATAATAAAGGGTTCTTTCTTTTAAGCCAATAAGTTGTGGGATCATTTGTTATGTACCAAAAGGTGACTGATACGTGCATGCTCTGGGCAGTGTGGATGCAGCTCTGCTCTTTGCCCCATTGGGTGTTGAGCTTCTCACGGTCGGGGAATATTTCCGAGTTCATCTTGTTTGGTCTATTGCCCAGCAAAGGGCTTGTCTTGGGCCTGTTGCTCAGGTACTGTTGACAAGAGAGAGACAGGAAAGAGGGAATGTATGGCTGCCTGCCTGGCTGGTGGGGAGCCTCCTGTGGCCTCTCAGAGGAGCTGAGAGGCAAGTTGTATGTGTTAGTGTCCCGCTCCAGCTCCACAACCTCTAGTGGGGTGACCTCGCACAGCCCCTACTATGTGTAGTTCACCCTAACAGTACCTACTTGCAGGATTAGTTGTAAGGTCTGGAGGTGAAATGTTTAAAAAGAGCTAGCGCAGTCAGTCTCTAGTGATAGAACCAGCCCTCAGTAAAGGACATCTCATACATACTACTGAAGGCCCTGGATAATAAAAATGGTGATTGTCCCCTCTGTTTAGTACTTGTTACTATGTCATATGCCTTACACTCTTCTCTCTTACTCAATCCATACAGCAACTCTTTAAAGTAGGAGTCACAGTCCCTTCATTTAGAGATGAGGAAATGCAGGCTCCGGGAGGTGAGTTCACTCACCCAAGGTCACTTGGCCACTGCATAGCAGAGCCAGGACTTGAACCTTTGCCCAGGCTGACCCCACAGCCTGGACTTTTCATTGCTTCGCCCTGTGGACTGTCTGGGTAGGGCCAGAAGCCCAAGGATCCCCCTGATGCAACACCAGATGTGTGACGTGTGGCCTGGGCACTGGTTACAAATGCTGTGCCGTGTGTGGAGGTGGTGGCTTCTTGGATGAGGTGGCCTGGAGCACAGGAAGATGAGTGGTCCAGGTGGGCTTTGCCCGCAGCCTT
>CAUYTI010005359.1:0-62855 GCA_963575145.1 Galago senegalensis
AGCCCTAAAGAAAAACGAAGACTTTACTTCCTTCATGTTTACATGGATGGAACTGGAAAATGTTCTTCTTAGCAAAGTGTCACAGGAATGGAAGAAAAAGTATCCAATGTACACAGCCCTTCTATGAAACTAATATATACTACTCAAATGAAAGAAACAACTTAATTCTAGCCCAAGAATATGGGGAGGGGTTGGGGAAGGGGATGGGAGAATGGTGGCTGGGTGGTGGGAGGGTAATCTCATTTCATAAGTAGAGCATATGAATTATCCCAGGTATTACTATAATATTTCAATGCTCTCGGCAGTCAAATTAGGCAGATCCACTGAAGTCCCTTGTTAGAGGCAAAGGTGAACAATAGAAAGACAACCTCAGCCCTGATCTACCACCATGTTTTTGCACACATAGAAAGTGTAGTCAAGTGTTGTATACTTTGCCTATACATCCAGCTACTCCAGAGGAAGGGACAGGAGTATCAGTTCAACTGAAGATTTGTATGTCATAGTGTGCATGATGAGGTCATGGGCAATCTAGTCTAAGGAGAGTGAGGGTAAGTCTCATGAAAAATAATGAAAAAAGAAAGAAGAAAGAAGAAGGAAGGAAGGCGCACAGAAGGAGGAAAAGAAGGAAAAAGTAAGGCGGAAGGAAAAAAGTGTTGTGTGATGTTCTTTCTCATGGGGAGAGAAGGATGGCTTGGCCATGGGTGCAAGCTCGCTCCTAGAATTGTTTAAAAGCAAGAAACGACTACATACTCATAGGTGGCATGTAGCAAAATGTCTTTATTTTCTACAATACATTTATCACATGTATAATACACAATAATGAAATCTTATAAGGATAAAAGAGATCCATGCATAGTTATAGTTATCTCCCACCACTGATATGTAAAATGGTCATGACATTACTCCCTATTGTGTCACCTAGTGTTGAGGATTGGACAATACTAAAAGTCTCTGATAAGCTCATTTCCTTGGTAGACTTCATTGACTTATCTTATGCATGACTTGTTAAAGACAGGGCTGAACAACAGAAAGACAACCTCACTCCTCATCTACCACTTGGTTTCTACCCAAATAGAAGTGTAGTCAAGTGTTGTATTCCTTACCTATAGTTCCAGCTACTCCAGAGGTTGAAGAAGGAGGATCATTTCAACCAAAGAGTAGGATGTCATTGTGTACAAGTTTGAGGTCATGGACAATCTACCCTGGGAACAGAGTGAGAGTCGGTGTCATGAAATATTCCTAGGTACAGTTCAAAAAGCAAAATTAGGAGGAAAGTGCAGTAGGCAGATGCAATACAGGACTACATAAGAAGGAGATTTATTGTGGCCTCTGGGATGAGGAGGGAACAATGAGTCTGGACAACTTTGTGGATTGTTCATTAGGAAATTCACAGTTGATTTCATGTGGAGGAGGCGAAAAGGTGTCTTGTCCCTGGTCTTGGACTGATTGTGTCAAGGAAATATTGGCCCAGATTGAAAACTGTAACAAAGAGGTAAAATGTATACTCTGGATATTTTAGTATGCATAAAAATTCCTGACTTGAGTCAAGAATTCACAATGGCCATTTAGAGTGAGTACAATTATGTAAGACAGCAAAGTCTCAGGGTTGTCCAAAATCTGAAGTCTTGACTAATAGGGTCTGTAAGAAAAAAAATTTACCTATGAGAGAATAATTTCTCCAGTTGGCATATAATCTAGGGGAAAATTTCTACACTAGATCCATGGTCAAAAGGATAAATAGTAGCCAGACATTAGGCATGCACCTGTAGTCCCACATCCTCAGGTGGCTGAAGGAAGAGTGTTGGAAGTTGCTGTGATCTTTAGATACCACAGAAATTACTAAGTGTGATAAATAAATTCTGTATCTATTTATAAAAAAGTAAAATGACGATCAACACCAGTAAAAATGATTTTCTCTATTTATTAATTGAGACTGAGTCTTGTTTTGTTGCTTTTAGTAGAGCACCCTTGTATCATAGCTCACAGCAAAATTCAAGTGTTCTCATTAAATGAACCTATCAGCTCAGTTGGCATTACAGGAGTCTGAAAAACATCTGCCCATTTTTTATTCTTCAAGGTTGGGAATCTCACTACTGCTAAGCTGGTCTTCAATTCAGAACATCAGACAATCCAGTTGATTGGGCCTCCCAAATTGCCAAGGTAAGAGGCATGAAGAGCGACCCCTGGCTTCAAATCCTAGTTTGAAATGTATCCCATCTTTGATGTCTGAAATGGTGGCTCACCATGAGGATAGAGAAATCAGAAATGAGTCTAGTCCATCTGTGACAAAATATAGTGGAGCACTGACATGGGGTCCTGTAGTTCAATCTAGTGTGAGGTTGAAGCAAAAGAATCACCTGAGCCCAGGTGATAGAATTTTCTGTGAGCTGTGATTGCACAACACTCTATCTAGAGTGACAACCTAGAAATTATTTTCAAAAAATAAAAAAGAAACATTCTAATTAAGTGTCTCTATGCAGTTTTACCATCTGGAATGCCCCTTGAGTCGCAGTGATGTACAGTCTATAATATTGTGTCAGCCTAGTGACTGGAACCTCAGCTATTAATGCAAACAATAAGGCACAAATGAGGGCTCATTTCTCTGTATGTGCATGGAGGGGCAAGAAATGTCCTGGATCAAACACCTGAAGGACACCAGCTAAAGTAAGCAGAAAAGTCCCTTGAGTACCTTTGACCAGAAGTCTGGATCCCACAACATTCCAGGATGAAGTCACTACATTGTTAGCATGGATGACATTGATACTGGATTTCTAACACTGGATTTCCAGGCTCTTGGTCTCGATGATTCGATGAATGATTTGACAGACCATAGAATGAACAGTGAGGTTTTATTTACAGCTCAAAGTACCAAACCTCCTTGCTGGGCAGGATGCAAGTGTTACAACTCTTATGAGAACAACTCTTACAAAGAGCCAAGCCTCTTTGTTGAGCAGGATCAGCATAGAACTGCTACAGATCTTACAAAGGATCAAGCCTCTTTGCAGAGGAGGGTCAGCAGTAGAAGTGTTACAGCTCCTACAAGGACTAAGCATCTTTGCAGAGGAGGGACAGCAGTATAAGTGTTTAAATTCCTACAAAGAGCCAAGCCTATTCGTAGAGCTGGATCAGCAGTAGAAGTGCCACAGCTATAGCTCCATCTCCTTCGAAGATCTGCAACAGCCTGCTGAAGTCTTGTTCTTCTGTTCTATCTTCCTTGAAGGTCTACGACTTCCCCTAGGCTTTCTGCTCCAGCCTGCGGGTTCCTCTGCCTGCTGCTGTCACCAAGACAAGGTGACAGGTCCCCTCCCAGGCCCTACTCGGGTCAGCTGGCTGGGGTGCCACTTTTCCAGTATCATTCCTCCCTCTCCAAGTAGAAACTTTAACTGATGTTAGGGGAAAGGGCAATGACCCCATCTAACTGCTTCCTGCTGAATTGGGGTGATAATGAAAGGGCCAGGTAGGGTTTCTCCGGAGGGAAGAGTGATACCAGCAACTGTGACTGGAACCATCTTTTTGTGGGCGGTGTGGTTTGGTGAGATTTCTGAAAAATAGATAGTTAATTAGTAAAATGGCAACGTAAGACCATGTTAGGTTAGAGGCATTTCTTTAGTGATGTTATTGTTTTTTAATAATAACTTTAAGCTTTCCTTAGGTTCATAAGAATAGATGGGCTGTGGTTGGCTTTCTTCAGAGTCTTTTTTCAGTAGAAGGGGGAGGGTGCCAGGCTTTCACTCGTGAATGATGTATCTAAGAATCTACGCCCATAAATTTAACAGCTGTAGAGGAAGATAAGATAACAGGAAAAGGCCCTTCCCAAATTGGGGTTAGGTATGGTGAATTAGAGGGAAGAGCTTTGATCAAGACTATTTCCCCAGGAGAGAAAAGTTCCTTTAGAGTTGAATGTGAAAATGTAGTTGGCAGGTTTTTAAGGATTTGTTGAAATTTAGCTAAAGAAGTAAGATGTTTTACCAATTCTGTAGTTTATAAGTCTAGTAATAAATCATTACTTAAAAAAGGTCTTCCATATAACAATTCAAATGAGCTACAACCGAACTTTTGAGGCAAATTCCTTATTCTAAGGAGGACAATGGAAAGTAACTTAGTCCAAGGGAGAAGAATTTCTTGAGTTAGCTTTCTTAACTGTCCTTTGATTATGTCATTCATTTTTTCTACTTTTCCAGAGAACTGGGGTCTCCAAGAACAGTGCAGGTGATATTGAATGCCTAAAGCTTTAGATATTCCCTGTATCACTGTTGTTTTGAAGGCTGGCATATTATCACTTAGTAAACTTCGAGGGAGTCTACACCTGAGGATAATCTCATGTACATATACTTTTACAACTTCTTGGGCTTTTTCTGTTCTACAAGGGAATGCTTCAACCCAGTTGGTAAAAGTATCTACAAATACTAATAGATATTGTATGCCATGTACTTTAGGGAGGTGAGTGAAATCTATTTGCCAATCTTCACCTGGGTATCTACCATGTTTCTGTATACCTGGGGGAGGTAGATGATGATTTCAAGGATTGTTTTTGTGACATACATCACAAGTCCTTGTTATCTGTTTTATAAATTTGAATACGTTTTTAAATATAAAGAGAGTTTTAGCCATTTGATAGGGACATTCAATACCAAGATGAAAGGACTGGTGTAAAGTTTAAGAATTTTCCATTGGCTTGAAGAAGGTAATAGCAAAAGTCCACTTTTATTTTATAACTAACCTGATGGAAGTAGTGAATAGTCTCTGGGTAAAGTCCACTTCTTCTCCTTCTGGGTATACTGAGGTATGAGTCTTAAGTGAACCTTCCCAAATAAGGGTTGCCATGGTAGGAATTCTGCCTTTACGTGCTGCTATTTTAGCCTCTCTATCAGCAGGTTGATTACCTGTGGAAGTATCATCATTTGCTGATGTCCCTTACAATGTATAACTGCGACTTCTTGTGGAGCATGAATGGTTTGTAGCAACCTGTCTATTTCATGATGGTATTTTATGGGAGAGCCATTGGAAGTTAGATATTGTCTTTCCCTCCAAATAGCAGCATGGGTATGTAAAACGAGGAAGGCATATTTCGAGTCAGTGTATATATTGATTGGTTTATTACTCCCAATTTCTAATGCACGGGTTAGAGATATTAATGCGGCTAACTGTGCACTGGTTCATGGCGGGAGAAAACCACTCTCAATTACAGCATATTGAGTAATTACAGAATAGCCTGCTTTTTCAGTTTTTATGTTCTATGAAAGAACTCCCATCGGTATATAAAATCAATTCAGGATTGGATAATGGGATTTCTTGTAAATCTTTTCTAGCTGCATAGTTCTGTGCTATAATCTATTGACAATTATGCCCTATATTCTCCTGAGATTCTGGGAGGAAAGTGGCTGGATTCAAGGTAGATCAAGTGTGTATTTGTAGCACTGGACCTTTTAGTAATAAAGCTTGATATTTTAGAAGGCAGTTATCTGATAGCCAAAGATTGCTCTTGGCATTTAAAAGGCCAGCAATATCATGGGAAGTATAAATAGTTAGATCCTTACCTAAAGTTAGTTTGGTTGATTCTGGGGTCAAGGAGGCTACAGCTGCCATGACTCATAAACAGTGTGGCCATCCTTTGGCCACAGTGTCAATTTATTTACTAAGATAAGCTACAGGTTGTAGAATGAGATCCCGGTATTGGACCAAAACTCCTAGTGCAAGGCCAGTTCATTCTGTGATATACAGATAAAATTGATGTCCAGTGGGAAGACTTAAAGCTGGGGCCTATAAGAGAGCGGTTTCTAATTTTTGGAATGCCTTATTTGCTTCTGGTTCCCATTCCCTCTTTTTGAGCATTTTTAATTAAAGAATAAAGTGGTTTATCTATTTCACTATATCCAGAGATCCACAGTCTAAAAAAGCCTTTAATTCCTAAGAAGCCTCGAAGTTGTCTGAGAGTTCGAGGTTTAGGGTGAGCCAATATGGTTTATATTCTGTCTTTGCCCAAGGCTCTTTTTCCCTGTGAAAGCCGGAGACCCAAATAGTGGATCTCTGGAATACATAATTGAGCTTTCATTTTAGAAACTTTGAATCCACAATCAGCTAGGTAGTTTAAGAGAGCCTGCGTAGCTTTCTGACATTCCTCTGCATCGGATGTTCCCAAGAGAATGTCATCTACATACTGAATAAGAGTCACTGCAGGATATGAAAAGCAACTCAAGTCTTTGGCTAGAGCTTTTCAAACAAGTGAGGACTGTCCCTAGGAGCTGTCCCTCCTCCTACCTGAGGATTCCCCCCAAGGACTGTCTCTTGGGGGTAACACAGTTCAAGTAAGCTGGGTGCTAGAGTCAGATGGGTCTTAAAAAGCAAAAAGGTATTGGGAATTTTAATGAAGTGGAATGCAAAAGAAGGCATCATTCAGGTCTAAGACTGTAAAATAAGCGACCATTTCAGGGATATGAGACAATAAGGTATATGGATTGGGAACTACAGGATGGAGAGGAATGACTGCTTCTTTTATAATACGGAGATCTTGGACTAGCCTCCAAGGGCCATTTGGTTTAGCACTCCTAGAATAGGAGTATTAAATGGACTTTTGCAAGGTATTAATAAGTCCTGTTGCTTTAGATTCTGTATTATGGGTTTTAGCCCATTTTTAATGTCTACTTTTAGAGGATATTGTTTTTGATTGGGATAAATGATGAGATCTTTTAACATAATTTGGACTGGTTGAGCATACTTTGCTCTTCCCACCTGTCCTTCAGTAGTTCATACTTCAGGGTTAGTTTCCATCTCTAATAGGGAAAGATATAATATAGGTTTCTGTCCCATATTCATATAGATGGTTGTTCCTACCTTGGTTAGTATGTCTCTTCCCAAAAGGGGGGCAGGACATTCAGGCATGATAAGGAAGGCATGAGAGAATGGCCAGTCATCCCAATTTCAGCTTAAAAGCTGAGAGAAGTATTTGGCAATCGGCATTCCAGATACCCCCCTGTATAGTTACAGATTTGGGGGATAAAAGACAAGGGTTTGAGAGAAGTACAGAAAACGTTGATCCAGTGTCCAAGAGAAATTCTGTCTCCTTGCCCTCCACTACAGGGCAAACCTGGGGCTCACGATGGGTAATGAGACAAGCCAAAGCCATAAGAATCTGCCCCAGGCATCCTCAGTCTTGTTTGGGTGTAGATGGGACCACTGTCCTGTGAGGCCTTCACCTCTGGGGGCAGTTAACCCTCCAGTGTTTACCCATGCAGTCTGGCCAGGGGCCTGGTGGCTTGCCCATTTGTTGGTACAGCTTGGGGCAATTATTTTTCATTTGGCCAGTCTGACCACATTGATAGCACTTTTTCTTCACTCCCCCAGCCTCCCTCTGCCCCAGAAAGATGCCCACGTGTTTGAGGGCCATTACTAGAGCTGCCGTCCTTTTTTGATCCCTTCTCTCTTTTCCCTCCTCCTTCTCTTGATCTCAGTTATAAAAGACCATAGTGGCCATTTTAAGAAGATTCTCCAGGTTATGATCTGGGCCTATAGCCAAATTCTGGAGTTTTCTTTGAATGTCTGGGGCTGCCTGGGTGATAAATTTGTCTTTTAAAATTTGTCTCTCTTTGAAATCAGGTAACAACTGGGTGTCTTTTCTCGTTGTCTCCCTAAGCTACTCAAGAAAGGTAAAGGGACTTTCATTTTGCTCTTTGCAAACAGCAGAGAACTTGGCCTAATTTATAGGCTTTTTCTTAGACCTGAGTAACCTTCTAAAATACACGTTAGGAAATGCTTACGTAACCAGTTATCTTCAACTTCAGGGTCCCATTCAGGATCCTGAAAAGAAACTGCCTGTCTTCTTGTGGGGTATCTGTCCCTTTCTTCAGGAAACATACCACCATCCGTATTAGACATAAACCATGAATCACCCCACTTCCTTGCTTCATCTAGGACTTCATTCTTTTCATTAAATGTTAGCGTCTGATCAAGCAGTAACATTATGTCCCTCCAAATAAGGTCAAAGCTTTGTCCTAACCTCTGGAAAACATCTATGTATTTATCTTGGTCACCAGAAATTTTTCCTAAATTGACTTTTATTTGTTTTAAGTCTGTTAAAGTGAACGGTGTGTATATTCGTGCTGTTCCCTTCTCACCCCTAACGATTTCAACTAAGAGACACAAAGAAGGATATGGTTTCTTTCTGAGGGCCCCTGAAGGACCAGGAAAACCTTTTGGGACAGCCTTCCTTTCAGTGTCTTCCAGACACATGGAAGGAGGTGTGGGAATAGGAGATAGTGTGTTTGACCTAGGTGGTAATGGTGTCTGCCTTAAGAATTCTTGACAGGACTCATACAGTTGTGGGGGTCTGTTCCTGAGGGTAAAGAACGCTTGCACATAGGGTAACTCAGGCCACTTTTCTTATTGCTTACAAAATGCATCTAATTGAGAAATGATGTCATAATTAAGAGTACCTCGTGGGGGCCATTGTTCACCAGTGGAGCATTGATATTGAGGCCAGGTCTAGGTGCAGAAGAAAATTAAACATTCCTTTTTCAGTGCCTAGGGATCAAACATGTCCCAGTGCTACAGAATACAGCCCATGGATGAGCTATTGATGAGATAATATGTTACCCATCTGTGAGAAAGAACAAATGACCAGTGTCTTAATCAATCCCATCCCTTATTCTTGAGTCACCCAAGGAGTCCCCTGACCAACACATGAACCCTTCTGCCAAACTAAAGGAAGCATCCCTTCAATTTTGGGGGAAGAAACCCTGAGTTGTGTGTGGCGTCCTCAGTCCCCATGCTGGTCTGGAATTAGCCACTTTTACCAGGGTAGAACTTTATGCCCACTGGGTCTCCTGTGCTCATTACATGCTGGCAGGATACCAGAGAAATCAGTTCCAGGGAGCCTGCTTTCCCCTGATACATGTGTTCTGTTTCCACTAAACTGCCCCTTCCCCCACTAGCCTCAGTATTAATCAAAGTGTGGATAAGCCACATCCTGGAGAAAATGGTGGTGCGATATGGCACATTTAATACTGTAAAATCTGTGCAAGCTCTTTACTAAACTCCCTGTACCAAAAAGGAAAATAAGCTTTCTTGTCTGAGCCGGGTGTGGTGTTCTATATAGCAAAGTAACAATACAAATCATGGCTGAGTTGAGAGACGCTTTTGTAACCTTGTACCATAATTAGTTGTATTTAGCAGAAGTTCTAGAGAAACCTAGAGTTATTTTAAATTTCTTCACACTAGAATAAATCAAATATTCGTGGTCAATATTCAAAGTTTAGGGTCACTCCCACCTTGGGGAGACATTCTGGGCTTCCCTTCACAGCTGTCTGGTTTCCCTAACAAACTGTGCAGGGGAGTCATTTCACCCTTGGTTTGGGGTATAGACTTTTTCTAACAAGCTCAGTTTTTTCCTTAGACACATATAATAAACCAATGTAAATTTAGTCCTGAAATGCAAGGTAATAAAAAAAGAACTTTGAAACACTTAAAAAGTCTGAAAAACACCAGAATAAACCAGTAACAAACTCAACTATGTACATAAAGTATGTAAACTACAAGGGGAGAGAGAGAGACTACAGAGATTTATAGAAGTTACTAGGAAAGAGATAACTTGGAAACATTTGGGACCATAGAAAAGGAGAGAAGATAGTGAGAGCTGGGAGAGCACAAGTTTTCAGAGGCTCTCTGAAGTTCTGGGGTCAGAACCATTGCTGGGGACCCCAGGGCCTCTGGGAGTTACATCATTACTTGGCTCTTGACCAGGGAAAAGGAATAAAGAGAGGACAGATTCAGGTTCCCTTTACCTTCTTTCTGAAACCAAGAGGAATCAGAAAGCTCATTCCCCTTGTCCATGATCTGGAAATCAGCTTCTACATGAAGCATATTCACAGGCTGTTGGGCAATCTCCAGTAGGATGAGGATAGAGAAAAACAGGACAGAAATAAGTGGTCCCATTGCTTACCACAGATGTTTTCTGTTCTAGAACTTCGTCTGGTCTACTAGCTGGCTCACCAAATCTGACACCAGATTTTTAACACTGGATTTCTAGGCTCTTAGTCTCGAGGATTCAATGAATGAATAGATGGACCATAGAAGGATCAGGGTGGATTTATTTACAGCTCAAAGAACCAAACCTCCTTGCAGGGCAGGATGCAAGTGTCACAACCCTTATGAAAACAACTCTTACAAAGAACCAAGCCTCTTTGGAGAGCAGAATCAGCAGTAGAAGTGCTACAGCTCTTACAAAGGACCAAGTCTATTTGCAGAGGAGGGTCAGCAGTAGAAGTGTTACAGCTCCTACAAAGGACCAAGCCTCTTTGCAGAGGAGGGTCAGCAGTAGATGTGTTATAGCTCCCACAAAGAGCCTCTTTGTGGAGCAGGATCAGCAGTAGAAGTGTTACAACTCCTACAAAGAGCCAAGCCTTTTTGTAGAGCAGTATGAACAGTAGACGTGCCACAGCTCTTGTTCCTTCTCCCTCGAAGGTCTGCAACAGCCTGTTGAAGTCTTGTTCTTCTGTTCTATCTTCCTCGAAGTTCTGCCATGATCTGCCCCCAGGCTCTCTGCTCAGGGGTCTTATATAGGTGTAATAGCTTCGCTTTGATTGGTCTATAAAATGGACCAATCAGGAGCAGGATTGAAAATGGGCCAATCAAGGATGGGAACCAGTGTTTTCCCCTGATTGGCAGGTTCTCTAGCACCACTGTACTGGAGCCTCTTGAGGAGGGAAGTTTCCCAGCTTGCTCCAGCCTGTGGGTCCTTTGCCCACTGCTGTCACAAAGACAAGATGGCAGGTCCCCTTAAAGGGCCTGCTTGGCTCAGCTAGCTGAGGCGCCACTTTTATGGTATCAACATCACAATAAGTGTTGCCCAGGGTTACCATCTTTAAGTTTAATTTTATTCCATAACCATGCAGATTTGCTGTCCAGAGTTATTCTTGGGTTCAAAGTGTTACAAAGATTTGCATTCTTTTCTCCACACTCTATTTCTGCTTCCTAAATTTTGTTTTGTAGTCATAGCCAAGGGATTCAACAACCCATCCTTTTTCTTTTTTAAGTCATGGATTTGTAATCAAATGGAAGAGTTGGTTTATACCAAGTACTGCCCTCGAATTAAATAGGACAAGAAATCAAACCCAGTGATTGGATAATACTTTCACAGACGTAAATGATAAGTCATAGAATTCCCCATTCTACTTTTTATGATGTTTTACTTCTTTCTTTCTTATTCTTTTTTCATTTTATTTATTTATTTGTTTATTATTAAATCATAGCTGTTTATATTAATGCAATCATGGGGTACAGTGTGCTGATTTTATATACAATTTGAAATATTTTCAGAAAACTTGTTAACATAGCTTTCATGGCATTTTCTTAATTATCATTTCAAAGCATATATATATTCTATGTCAGAAAGTTTTGCATGTACATTTATAAGGTGCTCCATAGGCATGGTCCCAAAATCAAACTCCCTCCAGCCATCCTCCCTCCTCACTTCCCCTCCCTCTCTCCATTCACCATATTATTGGGCTATAATTGGGTTATGGCTTTCATATAAAAGCTACAAATTAGTTTCATAGTAGGTCTGAGTACATTAGATTCTTTTTCTTCCATTCTTGATATACTTTGCTAAGAAGAATGTTCCAACTCCATCCATGTTAACATGAAAGATGTAAAGCCTTCATCTTTTTGAGGCTGCATAATATTCCATGTTGTTCATATACCATAATTTATTGAAACACTCATGGGTCATTTGGCATTTGGGCTTCTTCCATGACTTAGCAATTATGAATTCGGCTGCAAAAAAACATTCTGGTATAAATATCTTTGTTATATTGTGTTTTTGGTCTTCTGGATATATACCTAGTAGAGGAATTGTAGGATAAAATGGCAGGTCTATTTTTAGTTCTCTATGTGTTCTCCAAAAATCTTTCCAAAAGAAATCTATTATTTTGCATTCCCACCAGCAATGTAGAAGTGTTCCCTTTTCTCCACATCCATGTAAGCATTTCTGGTTTTGGGATTTTGTGATATGTGCGAATCTTACCAATGTTAGATGACATCTTAAAGCAAACAGACATACCTCAGAATGGGAAAAGATATTTACAGGTTATGTCTCTGAAAAAGTTTTAATAATCAGAATCCACACACAACTCAAACATATTAGCAAGAAAAGAGCAAGTTATTGCACCTCAGGTTAAGATGCAGATGATTTATCTGATGATAAAGGATAATGAGCATTTGTTTATGTCTGTAGGCCATGTGTTTGTCTTATTCAGAGAGGTTTCTCTTCAAGTTTCTTGCTCAACCTGATATGTGATAACTTGCTTTTCTCTTGCTAATATGTTTGAATTTTGTGTGTATTCTGGTTATTAAAACATTTTCAGAGACATAATGTGCAGATACCTTTTCCCATTCTGAGGGATATCTGCTTGCTTTACTTACTGTGCAGAAGCTTTTTAGTTTGATCATGTCCCCATAGTGTATTTTTCTTGTTGCTTCAATTGCCCGGGGATATCCTCCTCATGAAATATTCACCCACGCTTATTTTTCCAAGTGTTTTCCTTGCACTTTCTTCTGCTATTTTTATAATTTCATGACTTAAGTTAAATCTTTAATTCAGTGAGGGTCTATCTTAGTTAATGGTGAAAGGTTTGAGTCCTGTTTCAATCTTTAACAGGTCACCATCCAGATTGTCCTATAGTATTTATTAAATAGGAAATCTTTTCCCCACTCAATATTTTTAATTGGCTTGTCAAGAATCAGATAATGGCAAGTAGCTGGATTCATCTCTTGGTTCTCCATTCTATTCCATACATCTACTCTATGTTTTCAGCCAGTACCACGTGGTTTTGATCATATTGATTCATAGTATAGTCTGAGGTCTAGTGGCATGATTCCTCCAAGTTTTTTTTTTTATTTCTGACCATTGACTTTGCTATTCGAGGTTTTACATGATTCCATATAAAATGAATTTTTTTGCAAGATTTTTAAAGTAAGACAGTGGAGCTTTAATAGGAATTGCATTAAAATTATATATTGCTTTGCGTAGTATGGACATTTTTAACAATGATTCTTCCGAGCCATGAACATGACATGTTTTTCCATTTTCTAACATTTTCAGCTATTTGTTTTCTCAGAGTTTCATAGTTCTCCTTATAAAGATCTTTTATGTGATTTCTTAGGTAAATTCCCAGGTATTTAATCTTCTTTAGCAATACTGTGAACAGAATAGAGTCCTTGATTGTAATTTCAGCTTGAGTATTTTTTGTATATATAAAGGCTACCTATTTATGAGTGTTGACTTTGAAACCTGAAACCCTGCTGTATGTCTTGATAACTTCTAAGAATTTATACTAGAATCCCTGGTGTTTTCCAGATATACAAGCATAACAGGTGTGAAGAGTGAAAGTGATCTCTTCTCATTTTATATGGATACTCTTGATTGTCTTTTTTCCCCTTATTGTGATGTATAAAACTTCCATTACAATGTTAAAGAGCAGAGGAGATAATAGACAACCTTGTCTGGTTCCTGCCTTGAGTGTAAATGATTACAATTTAACTCCACTCAATACAATATTATCTGTGCTTTTACTGTAGATGGCCTCTATCAGTTTAAGAAATGTCTATTCTATACCAATTTTCTTAAGTGTTCTGATCATGAAAGGATGTTAGATATTATCAAAAGATTTTTCTTCATCAACTGAAAGAATCATATGGTCTTTCTTTTTTTAATTTATGTCCTGATGTATATTCATAGAATTTATGTATATTGAACCACCTTTGAGACCCTGGGGAAAAACCCACTTGGTCCTGGTTTATAATTTGTTTGACCTGTTTCTGGATGCTGTTTATTAGGATGTTGTTGAATGTTTGCACATCAATATTCAATAGTGATATTGGTCTATAATATTCTTTTCTTGTTGAGTCTTTTCCTCTTTTGAGGTTCAAAGTGGTGTTTGCTTCATAGAGACTGTTGGTTTGTATTCCTTCTTTTTCTATATTTTGGAAAAGATTAAGTAATATAGGTACTATTTCCACTTTAATGGTTTGGTAGAATTCTGACATGAAGCCATTGGGTCACAGGCTTTTATTTGTAGGGACACTATGTATATTTGATTGTATTTCAGAACTTGACATAGGCCAGTTCAAAATTTCCACTTATTCTCGCAAAGTCTTGGAATTTGGCGTGCTTCTAAGTATTGGTCAATTTCCTTCATATTTTCATATTTCTGAGAAAAAAGTTTCTTCTAATATTTATTAAGGATTTTTTGAATTTCTGAGGGATCTCTTGTTATTTCATTTTTACCATTTCTGATTTATGAAATGAGAGATTTTACTCTTTTTTTCCTGGTTAAGTTGGCCAAAGATTTGTCTATTTTATTGACCTTTACATGAACTAACTTGTTGTTTTAATTATCTGTTGCATAATCTTTTTGTTTTCAATTGCATTTAATTTTGCTCTAAATTTGGTGATTTCTTTTCTTCTGCTGGGTTTGGGATTGGAATATTCTTTCTTTTCCAGTTGCTTGAGATTTTCCATTAGATTGTTAATTTGCTTTATTTCTGTTCATTTTTCATTTTTTTAAATTAAATCATAGTTGTTCATATTAATACTATAATGGTGTACAGTTACAGTGTTATAAATTTACCTCGTAGGACTTTCTTTGCAGTATTCCAGAGTTTCTTATAATTCATTTCTTCATTATTGTTTTGTTCCAAAAAAATTGGTAATTTCCTTCTTAATTGTGTCTGTGACCCACCTGTCATTCAGCATAAAATTATATAGCTTCATATTTTTATATTAGTATGCAGAATCCTGTTTTCCTGAGTTCAACTTTTATTCCATTATGATCTAAGAAGATGCAAAAAATAATTTATATTCTTTAAAATTTACTGATTTTAGACTTGTGAGTTAAGATGTGATTGGTTGTGGAGTATGTTCCCTGGGCTGATGAGAAAGACATGTGTTCAGTTTTGTTAGGATGAAATGTTCTGTAGATGTCTGTTAAATCTAAATGTTGAATTGTTAATTTTAAATCTAAAATTTATTTGCTTAGCTTTTTATATGAGGATCTATCCAACACTGCCAAGGAAGTGTTAAATTGTCTGACTATGATGGAGCTGGAATAAATAAAATTTCTTATGCCTGTTAGAGTGTCTCTTATAAATTGGGGAGCATTTTGCTTGGGTGCATAAATATTAATAATTGAATTCTCATCATATTGAGCATTGCCCTTAACAAATATGAAGTGACCATCCTTATCATTGATTACTTTTGTTGGTTTAAGCCTATTGTATCTGTGAATAACATTGCCACACCTGGTTTTTTCAGCTTTCCATATGTTTGGAATATAGATAACCATCCCTTCACCCTGATCCTATATTGATCTTTTATGGTAAGATGAGATTCTTGTATGCAGCAGATATCTGGCCTGAGTTTTGTATACAGTCAAACATCCTCTGACTCTTTAGAGGACAATTGAAGCCATTCATGTTGAGTATACTGATAAGCCTGGTGAATTTTTGAATATCGAATTTTGAAAGTACAATGTATATTTTAAATCATTTCACCACTGTAGAAATTGGAATTTGATCAAAAGTTTCTGAGTGACATTACTTTTGTGTTGAGGATTCCACTGGTCATTATGGAGGATCGGTCTCAGAATATCCTGCAGAATTCATTTAATTATGGCAAATTTCTTCAATATGTGAATGTCATTAAAGAATTTAATTTCTCCATCATAGAAGAAACTCAGTTTAGCTGGATACAGGATCCTTGGTTGAAAGTTATTTTGTTATAGGAAATTAAAAGTCAATGACCACCCTCTTCTAACTTGAAAGTTTTCAGCAGAATGATATTCTCTCCTTCTAATATTCTTCCCCTTGTAGGTTATGGTTTTATTATGTCTGGGTTTTTTTAGAATTATCTCCAATATATTAATTTTAATAAAATAAATTATGATGTGTCTAGGGGTTCTTTTATTCCGGTTGGGTGGTGCTGGGGTTCTGAAACTGTCGGTTTTGAGAATTTCAGAATCATTTGTCATGTCTGGAAAGTTCTTTTGCATAATTTCATGAAGATCCTCTGTGTTTGTTAAACAACTTCATCTTCAGGGATTCCAATAAGGCAAATATTAGTTTTCTTGTAATTATACTAAAATTGTCTGAGAGAATGATCCATTTGTGCTCTCCATTTCTCTTCCTCTTTGAGGGCTTGGATGCATTCAAAATCTTTGTCTTCAATGCCATGAATCCTTTCTTCTTCTTGCTCCATTCTGTTACTGAGGGACTTTAATACATTTCTCAGATCTTTGAGGGCTGAAAATTCTTGTCTAAAAATCTTTGGGGGAATTTTTTCTATGAATTCATTGAATTCTTGAGAGAACTTTTAAAATGCTCCTTGAACATCCAATTACAACTTTGCTTTCATTTATTAATCTAATTTGAAATCCAAATTCTGAATTTTATTTCTGACAACTTAGCCATATGTTAACTAATGGGATATTCAATTGAGTCTGTAATATTCTTCCTTGGGGGTGTTGATCTACTCTGGTTATTCATGTTACTGGAGTTTTTCCTCTGACTCCACCTATGCTTATTTTATACCTTTTGGCTGTATGAGCAGATAAGGAGAAGATGGGTTGGGAGTTCCAGGAGTAGTGATTAACTAGCTCTTTCTCAAATTTGGTAGTGTAGTTTGTACATTTTCCCTAGAGCTTTGCAAAGACCCCAGAGTGCTGAGGTCTGAGAAATTGTGGGCCTGCTTACTCTGGTTGAGCTAAATGTCTCTGTCTTTTTTTCAGCTGGTCTCTGTCCTACACTAGTGTATCTGTTCCTTGGGTTTTAAGACTCAGATATGGATAAACACCAGCAATTATTTCACCCCATCCCACCAAAGGAAACAGTTGGAAAAGGAAAATCAAAACTTCCCACAACAGTTGGAAAAGGAAAATCGAAACTTCCCACAACTGTTGGAAAAGGAAAATCAAAACAACCCACAAACTCAGGGTACCACTTTGGATAGTCCTCTGGTCATTGGCTCAGTTCAATAGGTGCAAATCAATTGTCCCACTCAGCACTTATCTCAAATGGGAGAGTTCAAAACATCTTTGGCAACTAGATTGGAAGTTAGTGAAGCTTAAGTATGACTTGCTGCTCATGTGCTCTGTGAGATTAGAAAGACTCACCCAGCAAATATATTAGTCTGAGCAGTTTGACGCCACGTTTTCAACCTTGAACCCTTATCACAACCAGTCACTGGTAACCCCACAGGGCTGTGACCCGGATCTTGCCAATGAATACAGGCTCCATGGATTTAAACCTGCCTGTTATACAAGGAGATCTATGTCTCCTAAGCCAGGCATCACTATCTGCCAGAATCCAGCAGGGGGTGTTAGGCCTGACCACCTCGGGTACTCAGTGGAGTCTGGGGCTGTTCACTCAGTTCCAGCTCAGCCCTGATTGATGTTGCTGGAAGAACAGGACAGAACAACTTCTCAGAATTTGTTTCTGTCCTGATTATATTTCACCTATGGATAAGACCCTGTCCAGGCTGCAGTTTGCGTTGGGGGAGGCACAGTTAGAGCTCACACTCAGCTGTCAGTTCCAGTCTCTGCCTGCCTATCTTTGTCTCTGCTATGTTCCTCTAAGGGCTGGGTGCATCTTAGGCTCAATAAAGCCATCCTCTGACTCAGTCCTCTGGCAGAGCTTGGAAGTCTTCCAGCTTTGTACAAGAATATTTTAGTCCCCGGGCTACATCCAGGTCATACCCTTTACTCATAGGTCCTGCTCTTCCATTCAGGATTGGTTACTAAAGTGGCTGCCACTAGAGAAGATACCCAGCTTCCTCTGGTTGCCTAGAGAGACAGGGCATGTCTGTCAGGAATAGTTCCAGGGAAATGAGCCCTATTGTTCCCATTCCTGCAGCTGTTGTTCTTCACACTGGGGCACCATCTCTCCTGTATGGTTCCCTTCAGCTGACTGCCCTCTCCTTACACCCATGCTGCAGAATCATCACAGATCAGCAATAGTTCTTACCCTATCCACATCTCTCTAGAAAATACCTAAGAGTCTCAACTCCATTAAGAATAGACTTCAAGACTTTAGTGTGAGAGTGGAAAGGAGTCCTGGGAGTTCAGATTTGCAGGTCATGAATATATACAATTTTATACAGTTTTATGCCTAGCAGGAGAGTATCATGAAACCCTAATGGGGCAGAGGGTTCAGTTTTTAGAGTTTCTCTTCTGTGGGATAGAGTGGGAGGATTTTTAAACTCTGCTCACTTATTTGCCAGGATATATACTGGGAGTTCTTCTCCTGGTGGAGGGAACTCCTGTTTTCTTGGCAATGGGTTTTGTACATTTTGTTTGGATGTTTGGGGTCACAGCTATGTCAGCCAGAGTAATGTGAGTTCTTCAACCTCTCTTGGCTCAGCTCCAAAGCATTGAGTAACTTCCTAACCTTCTGTCTTTTAACTCACCTATGGACAGGACCTTCTGTGGAAGCTGGCTCCAGTCTGCCATATTGGCTCCACCTTCTATTTTCCTCTTTGAAGGGATAATGTGCCCCATGGTCAGGCATGGTAGATAGCCTCACATGCTCCCTGAGGAATGTGGCTCTAAGATGAAATTCTCATACCCTGAGAACATGCCCAGGCCTGTAGAAAAGCAGAAAAATTGTTACAAAGAAATATGCCAGAGGCACTAGTCATTTCATAGCTGGGGACTAAATAGTTGGGAAGGCACTGGGTAAGTATACTTTGCTCCTTTCTCCTTATTAACACAATAATGGTTAGTCATAGTTTAAGAAAGTGAGCTAACAGAACAGACAACCTGGCAACATTGTGATTTAGTCCCAAGTAAAATATCCTCAATTTGTTTCATCTGTAAATGTACTTAGCAATACTTGTACTGAATTGGAATCTTTATTTCAGTTTCTGCAATCTTACTTTGCTATCTTAACTGTTTGATATTTTAAACTTTTTTTTATTGAATGGTAACTATGTACATTAATGCATTTCTAGTGTACAGTATGGAGTTTTCACATGCAATCCGAAGTACTTCCATTAAACTGGTCAACACAGCCTTCATGTCATTTTCTCAGTTATTGTTTTAAAACATTCACATTCTACTCTTAGAAAGATTCACTTGTACCCCTGTAAGATAAACCTCAGAAGTGATTCCTCCAATTCCCCTCCTTCCCCCTCCCTCCTCCTCCCTCCTCCTCCTCCCTCGCTCCTCCCTCCTCCTCTCTCCTCCCCATATTCTTAGGCTATTTGGTTATAGCTTTCATATAAAAGGTATAAATTAGTTTCATAATAGGGGTGTGTACATTGGATACTTTTTCCTCAATTCTTGTGATACTTTGCTCAGAAGAACATTCTCCAGCTCCATCCATGAATCAACAAACTTTGGTATATGTGCACCATGGAATACTACGCAGACATTAAGAAGGATGGAGACTTTATGTCCTTCATGTTCACATGGATGGAGCTGGATATTTTAAACTTTTATCGGATGTTTTAGACTATATAAAAGAATCAATAAAGATGCATAGTTGGTAAGTGCCAGCATGAGTCTCAGCCTCCCTTTTCAGATTATTCATTTCATCTACAGTCTTAAGCTCTGCAGACACTGATGAGTTAGCTCCAAGAACAGTAACATCTGGCTCTGTGAGCAGGATCAATGACTAGACTGGGACCTGCTGAGCCTCAGCCTCCTTTTTCAAATTATTCATCTCAACCAAAGTCTTAACCTCTGCAGTCACTGATGAGTTAGCTCCAAGAACAGTATCATCTGGTTCTGTGAGCAGGATCAACAACTGGACTGGGACCTGGTCGAACTATCCTGGGAACTTCTGTTCACTGGTTTTAAGGTTAGAAACACTGGGGAAAGGGGAGATCAAGACTATTACCATTGAGCTATAAGTAATCAGTAGTCTCTACAAGGGAAAAGAAAAAAAAGGACATTTGATCATTCAATCATGGGTAACTCCTCAGTAGTAGAGGATGAATATACTCAGTTATTAAGAAGTTTATTAGATACTATCGATATCAGTGTCAAAACCTACACTTTCTACCACTTATTTTCTACTGTCAGAAATTTTTGTTATTGGTTTTCACTTGATTCTCAGAATCAATTGAATTTAGCATGATGGGAAAATATAGGAGAAGATATGAAGCATTTTCATCAGCAATGATATATTATAGGCAAAGAAATTTGAACTGCATATAATTTGGTCAATATTGCTTTAGAATCTTTTGTAAATGATAAAAAAGTGGCAGACTCGTCATTCTGGATCAAAATTAGATGAACCTGAGGAGTCTATTTCTGATTTAAGTAAAATATATTTGACTAATGATAGACCCAGCCTCAGCCTGATACCAACCAGCCTGCCGCACTCACTCTTTGGGAGAATATGAGGGAGAAGGTGATATTCCTCTCTCCAATTCCCAGCAGTCGTTACAAAATAAAATGTCTACTTTAAAGGATTTAAATAGAGAATGTTATGATATGATTTATGGTGCCACACAAAAGCTTTCTGTCCCCAAAGTGACATCTACTGACATGTTGTTTGCACCACCGCCTCCACCTACTCCACTGCCACCTCTGCCATCTGTGGCAATGGGCCAAGATCTCTGACATCTCTCCCTATATTTCCTTAGACCAACAAACATTGATATCCAGATTCTTATAAGCACCAATCTGCAATTCCTTCTGCTTCTTCTTATGAGTACAGAAGTGTGGAGAAAATAAGATCTGTGCATAGGGTTCATTTTCCCAACACTAGATATCTTAAAGTTATTAATTAACAAAATATTTCTATGGAAGACACTCATGACTATATTCAGGAAATGAGTTTAGTCATGCCTGTTACTCAAGCTTCAGCTTGCAGGGCTTGAGAACACAAGCAGGCCCTGAGCAGCCCCATATACAATATGTTGAGATTTATCTAATTTTTTTTTTTTTTTTTTTTTGCCAGTAACTTGTATCTTTAATTCACCAATTTACTTTGCCTGCAAAACTTTTTCTCAAGTCTATGTTTGGTCAGGTGGGTGGGATTGCTCTATCCAGGGCTATTTCTTTTAAGAGCATCTGAGGTCCATACAGTCCTGGTGATGACATTGTCCTCTTCCTTTTTTTTTTTTTAATTAGATCATAGCTGTGTACTTTGATACTGTCATGGGGTACAGTGCACTATTTTATAAATGAAGAATATCAATGTCTTAACTCAATTACTAAGAAAAGGACATGAAGGCTATGTTAACCAATTTGATGTTAACCAGTTTGATAAAAATATTGTATATAAAAATAGCACACCAAAATTCTTGAAAACTCGTAAAGATGCAGTTATTTCCCAAAGCCCTAATGCACCATATACTCAAAGCCTTTTATGTCATATTGTGGGGACCATTTATTAACTCCCAGAGATTGGGAAAAACTGACTGAAACTGCTCTCTCACCAGATCAGTATCTACAGTTTGGTTCATGCTGGCTAAAGGAGGCAATTGATAAGCAGGATAATAATCCAAATTTATCATTTGAGAATCTTTTTTTTGCAATTTTGGCTGGGTCCAGGCTCAAACCCACCACCCCTTATATAAGGGGCCAGTGCCGTACTCTTTGAGCCACAGGTGCCACCCTATATTTTGAGAAATTAACTGGAACTGGTGAATACATATGTCATGATAGGCAGATTGAATTCAGTAATGAAACTTTGATACTCATCAGAGACGTTTTTTACATACATGAACTCAATTAGTTGAACCCAGAGATAGGTGTTTCTTCACTTAAATGATTCAGGGCCATAATAAACAATACAAAGAAATTTCTTATGAGACTCCATGCCAAGATTCAGTGGGCCATTCTAGGCACCACAATGTAAGATATGCTTTTGCTTTCTCTGCCAGTACCAGCTTTATTAACATTACCAGTTCTGGAACTTAATTTTCTGTGTATCTTCTCCTTAAGTGTGTAAATGTGTTGCCCCCTGCCCTCCTGAATTACACCGAAATTGACACCCCCTAAAAACTGTTGACTTACATGCTACAGAAAGCTGCTTGCCATACTCTTGCATTGTGAAAAGAATTATATGTCATTTTCCATTGTAAATTGCTGGCAAATGCTTAACAGTACATAGTGTTGCTTTAAATTTTGCCCCTTACTCTGACTACCTTCCTGGGCCTACTTAGAAGTAGAATAATTCTTAGAAAGAAATTGCCAGAGGACCATGCTAGGTCACAGCTGGAGGCTAAACACCTATCTAAGCACTGGGCAACTGTACTTAGCTACATGCTCCTCATTAACATAATAATTATTAGGTTTTAGAAAGTGGTCAAAAGGAACAGACAACCTGGCACCTTTGTGATTCTCCCCAAGTAAAATGTTTTCAGCAATAATTATACTGAATTAGAATCGTTATGGCAGTTCCTGTGATCATACTTTGCTATCTTAACTGTTTGATATTTTAAAATTTTATCGGATGTTTTAGAGTATATAAGAGAATAAATAAAGATAGGTAGTTGCTGAGTGCTGGACTGAGCCTCAGTTTATTCATCTCATCCGCAGTACTTTCCTCTTCATCACTGGCCAGTTAGCTTTGAGGACATTGACAGAGTCTGACTCATGAAAAATAATGACAGAAATAAGAAAGAAAGAAGAAAAGAAAGAAAGGAAGGAAGGAACGTAGGAAGGAAGAAATATTTTACTAGGTACAGTTCCAAGAGCAAAATTATGAGGAAAGGACAATAGGCAGATGGAGTACAGGATGACATAAAGGAAATTTATTGTGATTCCCAGGATAGCAGGGAACAATGAGTCAGGAAAAATTCCTTTGTGCTTGATTCCTTAGAAGACTGCCAGTTGATCTGCCGGGTAGGTTTCATTCCAAGATTTCTGGTCCCTGGTCTTGAAAGAAATATTACCCCATATTGAAAAGTCCAACAGAAAGGGTGGACAATAAAATCTGGATATTTTAATTTGCATAACAAAACGTGACTTGAGTCTCTACAATTCAGTATGTGGGCAGTTTAGAGTGACTACAAGAATCTAAGATACCAAAGTGTCAGAGCTGTGTAAAATATGAAGTCTTGCCTAATAGGGGTTATAGGAAAAAATTTCCCTATGGTAGAACAATTTCTCTAGTTGACATCTAATCTAGGGGAAAATTTTCAACACTAGATTCATAGTCAAATGTAAAAATAATAGCCAGGCATTGTAGCATGCATCTGTAGTTCAGTTACTCTGGAGACTTAGAGAAGTAAATGACCAAAAACCCAGAGTTGGATGTTGCAGTGATCTAGAGAAGCCACAGAACTTTACTGAGTGTGATAAATAAAGAAAATCTCTATCTCTATAAAAAGAAAAAAAATAAAAATGAGGAGTAACACCAATACAAATGATTTTCTATATTTTTTATTGATACTAAGTCCTATTTTGTTACCTTTGGTAGAGTACCCTGGTATACTTCTCAGTAAACTTCAACTTTTCTTATCAAGTGATCCTATTCCCTCAGCTAGCATGCCTGTACCCTGCATAACATCTGGCTGTTTTTGTTCTTCAGAAATGAGTATCTTGTTAGTGCTGAGACTGGTCTCCAATTCAGAAGTTCAAACAATCCAACTGAATAGGCCTACCAAATTGCTATGATGACAGGCATAAAGAACCACCTCTGCCAAAAAAACCTAGTTTGAAAACTATCCCATCTTTGATGTCTGAGGTGGTGGCTCACTACAAGTCTGGTGAGTTAGAAAATGGTCCCAGTCAATCTACAATAAAAAATACCTGGACATTGAGGTGATTGCCTGTAATTCAAGCTACTAAGGAGGCTGAGGCAAAAAAATCACCTGAGCCCAGAAGATGGATAATTCTGTGAGCTGTGATATAACAGCACTCTAACAAGAGTTGCAAAGTGAAATTTTGTCTCAAAAATAACAAAAGAAGAAAGAGCAAAGAGCATCCCTTTTAAGTGTCTCTATGAAGTTTTACCATCTGGAATGCAGCTTGAAACTCATTGTACAAAATCTCAGAGTTGTGTCAGCCTAGTGACTGGAATCTAAGCTGTTAATGCAATCAATCAGTCACAAATAGGAGATTACATTTCTTTTTGTGAATGGAGGGCTAAGAAATGTCCTAGATGAAATGCTTGCACTATGCCAACTGAAATGAACAGAAAAGCCAAGTGACTATCTTTGACCAGATGCCTGGATCCCAGGATATTTCAGGATTAAGTCACTAACTGCTCATCATAGATGACATCACAATGAGTGTTACCCTAGTATGCCATCTTTAATCTTACATCTTATCCTTTGAGAGCATGCACAGTTGCTGTCCAGGTTTATTGTTAGGTTGCATCTGTTACATAGAGTGGGGTTCTTTATTTCACAATCATTTCCTGATTCCAAAATTTTGTTTGATAATGATGGCCAAGAAATATGTCACCCATCCTTTCTTTTTCAAGTCATGGTTTTTAATCAAATGGAAGAGTGGGATTCATACCTAGTGCTGCCTTGGGATGTTACACAACAAGAAATCGAGCACAATGATCAGAAAATGTGTGGAAAAATCTAAATGGTATATTACACAATTCCCAGTTCTACTTTTCATGATGTTTTACTTCTTTCTGTGAAATAGGCTTGTTTCTGATGATAGTTGTCTCATTGAAGGCTCCTTCTTGAAATAAGGTGAGGTACTATATCCTCAACTCGTGGACAAGATAACCTCAGTCCTGATATTCCACCGTGTTTCTACTCAAATAGAAAGGGTAGTCAAGTGTTGTATCCCTTACATATAGTTACAACTGAGGTAGAAGGATCCCTTAGGATATCACTTCAAAAAAAGAGTTGGATGTCATGTGCAAGGCTGACATCCTTGTCATGGACAATGATTGTCATGATTGTCATGGACAATCTAGCCTGGGGAAAAGAGAGTTGGTCTCATGAAAAATAATAAAAGAAAGAATAACAGAAGGAATGAAATTTGGCTAGATACAGTTTCCAAGAGCAAAATTATGAGGAAAGGTTTGTAGGTAGCTGGAATAAACTACTACTACATAAAGGAGATTTGTTGTGGCCCCTTAGGGAAGAAAAAATAATGAGTCAGGACAAGTTTGTTTGAGGTTGGTTACATAGGATATTGCCAGTTGATGTTATGGGTAGGGTTCATCCAGAGATATCTGGTCCCTGGTCTTGGATTGACTAGAGCAATGGAAAGTAGGCCCAAATTGAAAAGTGAAACAGAAGGGGTGGAGTATAGAATCTGGATATTATAGTGTGAATTAAAAAAACCTGACTTGAGTCAAGAATTCACTGTGTGGGCAGTGTAGAGTGATGGCAAAAAATCTAAGATACCAAAGTCTCAGAGTTGTGTAAAATCTGAAGTCTTGCCTAATAGGGGTTGTAGGAAAAAAAATTCCCTATGGGAGAATAATTTCTCCAGTTGACATCTAATCTAGGGGAAATTTTTCAAAACTAGATCCATGATCAAAAGTCAACATAATAGCCAGGTGTTGTAGCACCAGCTACTGTATTCCAGCTACTCAGGAGGTTCAGAGAAGAAAATTACCTAAACCACGGAGTTGGATGTTGCTGTGATCTGAAGATATCACAGATCTTTACTGAGTGTAAAAAATAAAGTAATTCTCTGTTTCTTCAAAAAGAGAAAAGGAAAAATGATGCAATAAAAATGATTTTCAAATCAAAATACAATCCAAATTATTTGGATTTCCAATACAAAATTCAATACACATGATTTTCAAATACAAATCCAAAACAAATGATTTTCCCTATATTTTATTGACAATGAGTTCTGTTTTATTGCCTTTGTTAGAGTCTGCTGGTATCATAGCTCACATCAAACTTAAAATGTTCTCATCAAGTGAACCTATTCCCTCATTTGGCATGCCTGGTTCCTGCATAACATAATACTGTTCTGTTTTTATTCTTCAGAGATGGTTATCTTGCTAGACTGAGACTGGTCTCCAATTCAGAAGCTCAGACAATCCCACTGAGTGGGCCTCCCAAATTGCCATGATGAGAGGTATAAATAACCACCCTTGCCCAAAAAACCTAATTTGAAAACTATCCCATCTTTGTTGTCTGAAGTGATGACACAATACCAGTGTGGTGAGTTAGAAAATGGTCCCAGTCAATCTGAAACAAAAAAATAGCTGGGCTTTGAGGCAATACCTGTAAGTCAAAATACTAAGGTGGCTGAGACAAAAGAATAACCTGAGCCCAAGATATGAAGGATTCTGTGAGCTGTGATAGCAGAGAACTTTACTGAGAGTGACAAAGTGAAACTCTGTCTCAAAAATATATATAAAATAAAAAACAAAGAACATCCTACTTAAGTGTCTCTATGCCATTTTACCATCTTGAAAGCAGCTCGATACTCACTGCTGTACAAAATCTCATAGTTGTGTCATGCTTGTGACTGAAATCTCAGACCTTAATGTTATCAATCAGGCAAAAATGTGAGATTTCTTCTCTGTCTGTTGATGGAGGGATAAGATCAAACATTTGCCCTGTACCAGCTGAAGTCAGAAGACAATTCCAAGGAGTATCTTTGATCAGAAGCCTTCATAACATGATATTCTAGGATGAAGTCACTAAATGCTTATCATGGATGATATCGCAATAGTGTTGCTGTGGGTTATCATCTTTAATCTTAATCTTAATCCTGCAAAGCATGAATACTTGCTGTTCAGGTTTGTCATTGGGTGAAACTGTTATAAAGAATTGAGTTCTTTACTCCACATTCAATCCCTGCTTCCAAAATTTTGTTTGAAACTATGGCCACGGGATTTATCAACCCATTTTTTTCTTTTTCTTTTTTTTTTTTTTTTTTTTTTTTGAGACAGAGCCTCAGGCTGTCCCCCTGGGTAGAGTGCCATGGCATTACAGCTCACAGCAACCTCCAACTCCTGGGCTCTAGTGAGTCTCCTACCTCCGCCTCCCAAGTAGCTGGGACCACAGGCACCCACCACAACACCAGGCTTTTTTTTTGGTTGCAGCCGTCATTGTTGTTTGGCCAGCCTGGGCTGGGGATTCGAACCCGCCACCTTAGGTGTACGTGGCTGATGCCTTAGCCAGTTGAGCTATAGGAGCCGAACCCCCATTTTTTCTTTTTCAAGTCACTGTTTTGTAATCAAATGGAAGAGTGGGGTTCATACCTAGTGCTTCCCTGGGATGTTACAGAACAAGAAATCAAGCCCAATTATTGGACATTGATTTGAAAGATCTAAATGGTATTTCACACAATTCCCAGTTCTACTTTTCATGATGTTTTACTTCTTTCTATAAAATAGGCTTGTTTCTGATGATAGGTGTCTCATTGAAGGTTCCCCCTCGAAATCAGGTGGGGTACTCTGTCCAGTAGTGTACTCCATCCTGCAGTGATTTGATGGTCATGGGAAATTTCAGCCTATCTTTAAATTATCATATATCTTTAATTTTGTGCTATGTGTGTCTAAAATTTTTGCTTTTTAACCACAATACACGTTGAAGGGTTCTGTTGGATTGCATGTATAGTACACAATAAATAATGAAACCTTACAAGGATAAAAGAGACCCATGCATTCTTGTGGTGATTTCACACCACAGATATGTAAAAGAGTCCTGACATACACCCTAAGTGTCACTGAGACCGGAGGATAGGAAAATACTGAAAGTCCCTGATAAGCTCATTTCTTAAATACAGATCTATCATATATCCCATGCATGACTACAATTGGCAGCCAAATTGGGCAGATTCCCTGAGTTCCTATGTCACAGACAAGACTGAGCAACAGAAAGACAACCTCAGCCCTGATAGCCCATCTTGTTTGTACTCAAATAGAAAGCATGGTCAAGTATTGTATCCCTTACCTATATAGTTCCAGCTGAGGTAGGAGGATATTTTAGGGTATGACTTCAACTGAGGAGTTGGTTGTCATTGTGTGGAAGGCTGAGGTCATGGACAATCTAGCCTGGGGAATAGAGTGAGAGTTGGTATCATGAAAAGTAATGAAGTAAAGAATGACAGAAGGAAGGAGAATAGGCTAGGTGCAGTTTCCAAGAGTGAAATTACTAGGAAATGTCAGTAGGCAGATGGAATACATTAATACATAGAGGAGATTTGTTGTGGTCCCCAAGGGGAGGAAGGAACAATGAGTCAGGACAAGCTTGTTTGTGGTTGATTCTTTAGGATATAGCCAGTTGATCTTACAGGTAGTGTTCATCCAGAGATGTCTGGTCCCTGGTCTTGGACTGATTGGAGCAAGTGAATATCGGCTCTGATTGAAAAGGTCAACAGAAGGGGTGGAGTGTAGAATCTGGATATTGTAGTGTGCATAAAATAACCTGACTTCAGTCAATAATTCACTGTTTTGGCAGTGTAGAGTGACTACAAGAATTTAAGTTACCAAAGGGTCAGAGTTGTGTAAATTCTCTAGTTGTGAGTACTAGGGATTTAATTAAAAAAAAAAATCTGTATGAGACAATAATTTCTCCAGTTGACGTCTAATGTTCAGGGAAATTTTCAACACTAGATCCTTGGTTAAAAGTAAAAATAATAGTTCTTTACAATTCCTTTATTAGTTATATATCCAGAAGACCAAAAATAACATTATAACAAAGATATTTGTATTAGAAAGTTTATTGTAGCCCCATTCGTAATTGCTAGGTCGTGAGAGAGCCCAAGTGCCCATTGACTTATGAATGGATCAATAAACTGTGGGATATGTCACCATGGAATATTATGTAGCCCTAAGGAAATATGGAGACTTTAGCTCCTTCATGTTTACATGGATGGAGCTGGAAAATGTTCTTCTTAGTAAAGTATCTCAAGAATGGGAGAAAAAGTACCCAATATACACAGCCCTAATTTTAAACTAATTTATAGCTTTCATAGGAAAGCAATAACCTAATTATAGCCTTAGAATATCAGAAGGGGGGAGGTAGTTGGGAGGGGAGAGGATGGCTGGGTGGAAAGAGGGTGATTGGTGGGGTCATCTCTATGATTTATCTAAGAGATAAAGATAAGATTCTTTATTCTTGCTAAAGAATCTCCTGACCCCTAGTGATAGAGATTTCTGAGAGATGTGATGGCACAGCCTTCTACCAAGAGTGACAAACTGATACTCTGTCTCAAAAAAAAAAAAATAGAACACAGAGCATCCTACTTAAGTGTTTCTTTGCAGTTTTACCATCTGTAATGCAGCTTGAGTCTCACTGTTCTACAAAACCTCAACTTTTTTGTAAGCCTAGTGACTATCCTCTCAGGCATTAATGTAATCAATAATGTACAAATTGGAAATCACTTCTCTGTCTGTGGATGGAGAGTTAAGAAATGTCCTGGACCAAACATCTGCAAGACACCGTTTGAACTTAGCATAAAAGTCTAGAGAGTATCTTGGACCAGAAGCCTGGATCCCATGACAATCCTGGATGAAGTCATTACATGGTCACATTGTATGACATCACAATGAGTGTTGCCCTGGAATACCATCTTTAAGCTTAATCTTATTCATTCTTAACATGAAAAGTTGCTGTCCAGGTGTGTTGTGGGGTTCAAACTGTCATAAAATGTTGGGGGTTTTTCAGACAATCAAGTCGTGCTTCCTAAATTTTGTTTTGAACCATAGCCAAGGGATTCAAAAACACATTTTTTCCAATTCTAGGCACAGATTTTTAATCAAATGGAAGAGTGTGGTTCTTACCTAGTGCTCTCCTGGGATGTTATAGAACAAGAAATGGATCCCAGTGATCTGACAATGATTTGACAGATCTAAATGGTACCTCACACAATTCCCATTTCTACTTGTCATAATGTTTTACTTCTTTTTGTAGAGGAGGCTTGTTTCAGACGGCAGGTGTCTTAGTGAAGTTTCCCTCTCAAGTTCTGATGAGGCACTTTGTCCAGTAGTATACTCCATACATGAAGTGATTTTTGATTATCATGGTAAATACCAGCCTATCTTTAAATTTCTGTCAATCAAGAATTCCATTTTAGATGTTTCTATACTTTTGGCTTCTTGGCCACAATGCACAATGAAGAGATATATTTGATCACAAGTATAGTACACAATATCTAATTCAACCTGTTGAGGATAAAAGATATTTGTTCACAGTTGTGCTGATCTCCCACCACAGTTAGGGAGAACAGTCTTGACATACTTCCTATGTATCACTGAGGGTTGGACAATCCTCAAAATCCCTAATAAGCTCATTTATTACTTAGGGCTCAATGACTTAGTGCATGCATGACTACAATATTTTGATGTTCTGGGCAGACAAATGGTAAGATCCCCTGAGCTCCCATGGTAGAGAAAAGGCTGAGCAACAGAGAGATTACCTCAACCTGATCTCCCACTGGGTTTCTACTCAAATGGAAAGGGTAGTCAAGTGTTGTATCCTTTACCTATAGTTCTAGCTACTCCAGAGACTGAGGCCGGAAGATCACTTCAATCAAAGAGTAGGATGTCATTGTGTGCAAGACAGAGGTCATGGAATATCTAGCTTGAAAGACACAATAAGAGATGGAAGAAAGAAAGAAAGAAAGAAGAAGAAAGAAAGAAAGAAAGAAAGAAAGAAAGAAAGAAAGAAAGAAAGAAAGAAAGAAAGAAAGAAAGAAAATAAATTATGCTAAGTAAAGTTTCCAAGAGCAAATTTACGAAGAAAGGTCAGTAGGCAGATGGAATTAAGGAATACATAAAGGGGGACATTTATTATGTACCCTAGATTTAGGAGCGATCAATGTGTCAGTTGAAGTTCATTTGCATTTGGTTCCTTAGGAGACTGACATTTGATCTGATGGGTATGGGTCATCCAGAGATATCTAGTCCCTGGTGTTGGACTGATTGGGGCAAGGATATATTGACCCAGATTACAATGTGCAAGAGAAGGTGTGGAGAATAAAATCTGGATACTTCATTGTGCATAAAAAAACCCTGACTTGAGTGAACAATACACCATGTGAACATTTTAGCGTAACTACAAGAGTCTAATATACCAAAGGTTCAGAGTTGTGTAAAATCTGAAGTGTAGCCTAATAGGGGTTGTAAAAAAGTTTTCCATGAGAGAATAATTTCTCCAGTTGAAATCTAATCTAGGGGAAATTTTTCAACACTAGATCTGTGGTAAAATTTACAAATAATAGTCAGTCATTGTGGCATGCACCTGTAGTCCCAGCTACTCAGGTGGCTGAGAGAAGAAAAATCACCTTACCCCAGGATTTGGACTTTCCTGTGATCTGTAGAAGCCACAAAACTTTACTGAGTGTGATAAATAAAGTAAGTCTCTGTGTCTATTTAAAAAAGAGAGAAAAATTGAGGAGTAACTCTAATACAAATATTTTTCTACATTTATTTATTGAGTCAGAGTTTTGTTTTGTTGCCTTTGGAAGAGTACCCTGATATCATAGCTCACAGAAAACTGCAAATGTTCTCATCAAGTGAACCGATTCCTTCATCTGGCATGCCAGTAGCTTGTATAATGTCTGGATGTTTTTATTCCTCGGATATGTGTATTGCATTAGTACTAAGATTGGTCTCCAATTCAGAAGCTGAGACAATTCAACTGAAGGGACCTTCCAAATTACCAATTCGAGAGCCATGAAGATTCATGCCTGCCCAGAAACTATAGTTTTAAATATATTCCATCTTCCATGTCTGAAGTTGTGGCTCACCATAAGAGTAGTGAGTTTGACAATAGTCCCAGACAATCTTCAACAAAAAATAGCTGTACAATGACGTAGTCTCCTGTAGTTGAAGCTACTTCAGAGGCTGAGGCTTAAGAATCACCTGAGCCCAGGAGATGGAGATTTCTGTGAGTTGTGATGGCACAATTGTCTACTGAGGGTGATAAAGTGAAATTCTGTATAAGAAAAAAATGAATCACTTGTTCATTTCTTGTAATACACTTGAGTCCTCTGTGAATTCTGGATATTAAACCTTTGTCAGAGACATATCTTTCAAATATGTGCTCCTGTTCTGAGGGCTGCCTGCTTGCTTTAATTATTGTGTTCCTGGCTGTGCAGAAGCTTTTTAATTTGATCAGGTCCCAGTAGTGTATTTTTGATGTTCCTTTGATTGTCCACATGGTCCTACTCATAAAATTTTTACCCAGTCTAATTTCTTCAAATGTTTCCCTACAGTTTTTTTCTAAGATTCTTATAGTTTCATGTCTTAAATTTAAATCTTTAATCCATGGGAATCTATCATTGTTAGTCTTGAAAAGTGTGGGACCAGTTTCAATCTCCTACAGGTTGCCAGCCAGTTTGCCTAGCATCATTTGTTAAATAGGGGATATTTTCCCCACTCAATATTTTTAATTGACTTGTCAAGAATCAGATAGTCGTTAGTAGCTGAGTTCATCTTTTGGTTCTCTTTTCTATTCCATGCATCTACCTCTCTGTTTTTGTGCCAGTACCATGCTGTTTGGATCATCACACCTAAGGGTGGGCAAGGGACTTGAAGAGGAACTTCTCTGAAGAAGACAGGCACATGGACTACAGACATACGAAAGAATGCTCATTATCATTAATCATCAGAGAAATGCAAGTCAATACTACTATGAGATATCATCTAACACCAATAAGATTAGCTCACATAACAAAATCCCAAAACCAGAGATGCTGGCATGGATGTGGAGAAAGGGGAACAGTTCTGCACTGCTGTGGGAATGCAACCTAATATGTCTCTTTTGTAAATATGTATGGAGAACACTTATAGAACTAAAAATAGATCTGCCATTTGATTCTGGTTGGTGGAGAGAGGGTCATTGATGGGATCACACTTATGGTCCATCTTACATGTGAATCTTTCTAAATGTAGAATATAAATGTCTTAATACAATAACTAAGAAAATGCCATGAAGGCTTTGTTAA
Organism: Galago senegalensis; assembly: GCA_963575145.1. Classification (NCBI taxonomy): domain Eukaryota; kingdom Metazoa; phylum Chordata; class Mammalia; order Primates; family Galagidae; genus Galago; species Galago senegalensis. The sequence goes on from CAUYTI010005359.1 coordinate 32,835, forward strand.
GCAGTTTGGTGAAAATATTTGAAATTGTATATAAAAATAGCACACTATACCCCATGACTCCATTAATGTACACAGCTATGATTTAGAAAAAAAATAACTGAAAATAAAGAAGAAAAAGAAAAGACGAACAAAGAAAATGCTATGTAAGAGTCTATGGAATTTTGCCATCATGAATGCAGCTTGAGTCTCACTGCCGTACAGTATCTCAACTATTGTGTCAGTCTAGTGACTGGAATCTCAGTAATTATGTATTCATTAGGGCTCAAGTGGGAGAACAAGTCCCTGTCTGTGGATGCAGGGCTAATAAATGTCCTTGATCAAACACTTGCAGAAAACCAGCAAAAGTGATTAGGAAATTCCAGTGAGTGTCTTTGACCAGAAGCATGGATCCCAGGACATTCCAGGATGAAGGCACTGCATGGGCACCATGGATGACATCACAATAGGTATTGCCCTGGGTTACCATCTTAAAGCTTAATCTTATTCTCGCTAAGCATGTGTAGTTGCTGTCTGTGTTTGTTTTTGGATTCAAACTGTTTCAAAGAATGGGGTTCTTTTTTCCCCATTCAGTTCCTGCTTTCTAAATTTTGTTTTGTAAACTTGGCCAAAGGATTCAACAGCAAATTGTTTCCTTTTCAAGTCACACATCTGTAATCAAATGGAGGAGTGTGGTTTATACCTAGTGCCACACTGAGATGAGATGGAACAAGAAATCGAGCCCAATGATAGGGTAGTGATTTGACTGACCTAAATGGTATGTCTCAAAATTCCCTTTTCTGCTTTTCATGATGTGTTACTTCCTTCTCTAGAATAGGCTTGTTTCAGATGATAGGTGTCTCACTGAAGGTTTCCTTCAAAACCTGGTGATGCACTGTTTCCCGTAGTGTACTCCATACCTGTTGCTATTCTCAGCGCTAACTGATTGGTGATGCAGAGGAATGCACTGAAATAAAATGAACAGTGTGAAAGGGAGACTAAGGCTTGATCAGGCACTTAATGACTTACCTACCTTTATTGATCCTCTTATATACTCTAAAACATCCCATAAAATTTTTAAATAACAAACGATTAAGAAAGTGATATGAAATCATGAAAATTGCCATAAAAATTTCAATTCAGCACAATTACTGCTGAGCAAATTTACAAATGATACAAATTGAGAACATTTTGCTTGGGCTAAACCACAAGGGTGCCAGGCTGTCTGTTCTGTTACCCCATTTCCTTAAAGTAAAAATAGCAACTATTTTGTGAATGAGGAGAAAGGAATAAAGTACAAGGGCCCAGTGACTTGACAGATGTTCAGTCCCCAGGTACAACCCAAGTGGCTTTCTGACACATTCATTTCTGTGAACTGTAGTTTTCTGCTTCTCAGAAGCCCCTGTCATGTCCTCAAAGTAAGGAGATTTCATCGTAGGACCACATTTCTTAGGGAGCACATGAGGCTAAACTTACCAGGTCTGAGTGTGGGTGGCCAAACCCCTTCAATTCTCTCTGTTATTGGCTTGTACTGCTGCCATAGTAAAAAACACAGCAGCATTCTACCCACTAGTTCTTTTTACCTTTAATATATTTTTATGATTATATGTAACATGAATCCAACTAGGGAAAACATGAGCAGAGAACTGGCAGAAGTTTCAAATAAAGTATCAATTTTGTCCATCAGATACAGTTGAGCAATTCATTCAGATCTGTCTTTCAGGATTTCACCTTTATTAATTTGTTCCAATTTTTGGACAAAAATGTCCTTTTTTATTATAATCTTTTTCATTCCTGGGAGATATCTATATCTATATCTATATTCTCAATTGATTATTGTGGATTCATTGAGGTTACAAGACACCAGGTTTCACTGATTGCATTTGTTTGGTAAAGTTTGTCTTACAATCATGTCTTGACCCAAAAGATGTGTCACACACCAAAACCCCACCTCCTCCCTCCTTCCCTCTCAAAGCTTATCCCTTCTGTACTCCTTCCTCCTTTTTCCTCACTCTGCTCACTTTATTGTTTTGTTATTAGTTGTCCTCCTATCAAAATTGAGTACATAGGATTCATGCTTTCCCATTTTTTGTGATGCTTTACTAAGAATAATATGTTCAATTCCCATCCATGTTAATACAAAGGATGTAAAGTCTTCATTTTTATAATGGCTGAATAGTATTCAATAGTATAAATATACCAGAGCTTGTTAATCCATTCCTGGGTTGGTGGGCATTTAGACTGTTTCTAACACTTTGGCAATTGCAAATTGAACTTCAGTAAAAAGCCTAGTGCTGAGCAGTCCTAGTATGAAACTAATTTATATCTTATGTAGGAAAGCTATAACCCAATTTTAGCCAAGAATAATGGAAAAGAGGAGAGGGAGTGGAGAGGGGAGGATGAGTGGAGGGAGGGTGATTGCTGGGATCAGAACTATGATTCATCTTAAAAGATACATGTGAATCTCTCTAAATGCAGAATATAAATGTCTTAACACAATAACTAAGAAAGTGAAATGAAGGCTATAATAATTATTTGGATGAAAGTATTTTAAGTTGTATATGTAAACAGCACACTGTATCCCATGATAGTGTTAATGTACATAGCTATGATTTAAAAAAATAAAGGAATAAAAAAGAAGTCTAGTGCAAATGTCCCTATGATAAAAGGATTTTTCCCCTTCTGGTTACATGCCTAGTAATGGGATTACAGTGTGAAATGCGAGGTCTAGCTTTACTCCTTTTAGGGTTCTCCATGCTTCCTTACAAAAAGGTTGTATTAGTTTATAATCCCACCAGCAGTGTATGCTCAAAATTTTAAACACTTGAAGTCGTAACTCAAATATACCAGCAATTAAATTTTTATGCTTTAAAAAATATTTTCTGACTTTACTTCAAATGAACAATGTTTCACTATAAGAAACAGGGCTTTCAAATTAAGAAGAAACATTCCAATCACATCTAAAACTGATCTACTTCTCTATACTATATGATTGATCACCAAACAAAATTAATGTCTGTTTTAAATCACCTATTTCATTATATATTTTGGTATCAATTTGTTTTTGAGAAACCCATAGATTCTCAGCATCTTTATGCCAATTAGAAACAAATTTTTCAGTCTTTACAGATTCAGTGAGGGATACTCCAGGGTCAGCTGCAAAAGTGGTGACAGCTATAATCAAGTGAATTGCCACTATCAGAAGACTGATAATTCTTTTCATCCTCTTCAAGGGTCTCTGGGCTAAACTCGATAGGATGAAAATTTCTGGGGACTCCTCCCACAGTCTCATCAGCTTTACGGGAAGCCAAATGCTAGTTATGCCTCAAAGTAAGTAAATCTTATCTTGGGAAAAATCAAATCTCATGGATATATTTAAACATGTGAACATTTTACATTTGCCTGGACAATGTATATCTCCAGTATCTTTGTTCTAAGGAATATTTCCAACTAGCCAACCATAGGGAAGTTTTACACAAGCAGAAGTAAAATGGGCTTCTTGCCACTTGAAATGGAAGATATGTTGAGAATAATGTCCAGGTTTAGGTATATGCATACCTTTCCATGTATGTAATCCAAGTAAAGCTGCTCTAAATTTCCATACCTGGAGTGGGTGGTGCAAAACCATTTTCTTTCCACAAAATCTCCTTTGATGAAGAGTAGATTCTATCAGTGGAATTTCAATAATTTCAATAATGACTAAGGTGACTATAATCAAATGGCCCTGATTTTTCCATCACATAGGCTGAATGTCTCCGGTCAGTGAAAGATACAAAGTTAGTTTGTCTCAAAGCATATAAATATGAGTCTGGATATTTTGACCAATAAATTCAATCCACAATATCAGTAAATACATGCACCTTACAATGAGGCAAATGGAATAATAATGCATGGTGTGTTAAAATTAATTTAGTAAAAGTGATTGTAGTTAGTAAATACATTTCATGATGACCAGAATTATATTTAAGCTAACCCACTATTATAAACCAAAACATAAACAAGGAGGTTCTGGGCCTAAACATAAAGGTGGTCCTGTGACTCCAATGGAATAATTAAAGAGCACTGTCCCCTCTTCTTCTGGCTTAAAAGAACATTGATCACTTTATTCTCCAAGAAGGCATGAATTTTCATTCACATATATAGAAACTGATGATTCAAACCATGAAACTCTGCTTAAAAATGGAGGATTAGGAATATAACTCCAACAAGCATAATTTTGTTGTGCACTTAACTGTGTATTAAGTATGATGATCATTGTGAGAAAAAGGCTTGAGAGGTCATCAGATGATTGCTCACTATATCAATTGTTCTCACTTCCTGGTATACTTGAGAGATCCCTCACCATGATATCAGAGGAGGGGAACTCTGATTCCTTTGCAATCTCATACTGGATTGGGGGATCAATCTGTTTCTCTGTTCCTCCTGGTCAGATTCCTGGTTCATATTTGTTGTGCTGTTAGTGAGTGCATGGTTCATGTCACAGTTTGAGGTGTTTATCTGGGAATCAGAATTCATTGTTTACTGTGGAGAGAAGACCATACCCTCTGCCCCATCACATTACCACAGCAGGAATTCATTCTTATTTAAATGTATCTTTATAATGAACTTGTTGGTTAACAGGAACAGTAGGCTGTTTCATGCCTAGTTTTGTAGCTGGAGTGTTAGGTTCAGAATTCAAATTTTCAAAATTTAAATAGATTTGAATGAAGTTTTTCCTTAGGTGTTATATTATATCCTATTCCCCCTTTCTATTTAAAGAGGATTTGTTTAAATATTCGGTTTTGGTATACAATAATTGCTTGTAATGTAATGTTTTCTGGAATACCTGTAAAGTATTTAATATTATAAGTTTTAAAAACTGTTGGCATATTGGAAATATATGCAGATACATTCTCAGTTTTTATCATTTGAGGAAGGCCCATAATTGCAAAAGCTTCTAATAAATGAGTGACTGCTGAATCACTCTTTTCATATGTAAGGGCAGCTGCCCAAGAAAAATTGGAATAAGTACCAATAGAATGATGAATATATTTATATTTGACAAATTCTGCTTATTGTGTAATATGCATTTGCCAAAGTTTCTTTGGTTTTAAAGCTCTAGATTTTACAACTGGAGGTTAGTGAGCAATTGCAATTGTTTGACAAGTCAGTCAAAATTGTATACTTTGTTTTGTTTCCTTCCATGTAATACAGTATTTATGTTTGAATGAGGAAGCACTGTATAGTGCAAAGCGTCTTCCTCTTGGGCTCTTTGCACAGTTCCAATTACTTTATCAATAGAATCATTTCCTGCAGTTAACTGTCCAGGTAAATTAGAGTGGGCCCATACATGGGTTATGAAAATTGGAACATTTATACTCTGAGTTAATTTCTGAAGGGTGTCAAATAAATAAAAAATTTCTGATTGATCATCCGACAGTGTAGTAGTTACTGTATTTTGCATGGTATATGCATAATAAATTGAACCAGTAATAACATTCAAACGAGTATCAGGAAAATCTTCTAATAAAAAAATAATGCAAATAATTCAGCTTTCTGTTCTGACTTGTAAAGAGGTTTTTGAATATTGTTAATATCATTACCAACATTAAAAAAAAAAAAAACTCTTAGCATTAGAAAGGGGAGTGTGCGATATAATTTTGGGTACTAACCAGGATGTTTTCTTTAAAATTGGATACGTTTATATTGTGGATAATTATTATCAAATTTATCTGAATAAAAAGATAATTCAATCTAGCAAACTTGGGACATAATGCAAGAATCAGAAATTTGTTCATTATTTAAGGGAACTATTTTATTTTTTCAAGGTCTTGTCCAACTAATTTACAGATATGATAATGTCCCTTCATAATAATATTAGCAATGTTTTGAATATATATTTGAAGTTTTTTAGTAGCTTTATGGGTGAAAAACATCATTCAATAAAATCCCATGTATGGTCCCACTCTAATTTGTTGAGTTAGTAAGCCAGTAGAATATTCAGAAAAAAACACATAAAGAAAAATTACAATTTTCAACAATTCTGTCTAATTGAGCATTTTGAATATGCTGTTCAAGTCATTGTACTTCTTTCTCAGTTTCTGTGGTTAAGGTTCGAAGACTATTTGTGTCTGAGCTTCCTTATTAAAAGGAAAATAAATGAGTTAGTTAATAAGTAGGGATACCTAGAGATGTGTGGACCCAATTAATGTCTCCAAGTAATTTTTGAAAATCATTTAAATTTCCTAAAGAATATCTTCAAATTTGGATTTTTTGTGTGTAATTACTTTTTGTACAGTAATTTATACCCTAAATAATTCCAGGGATCTGAACGTTGAATTTTTTCAGGGGCTACATGATGGCCATAGTCATCAAACAAGCCAATTCTACAATATTATTAAGAACATGCTGATTAGAATGAGCAAATGAAATGTCATCCATGTAATGATAAATAATTCCATCAGGGAGCTGTAGAGTTAATTTTTGTAAAGGCTAATGTGCATACATTTGACACAAAGTGGGTCTTTTTATCATGTCTTGAAGTAAAACAGTCCACTCGTATCTCAAATTAGGGGAATTATTATTTCAATGAGGAATTATTAAAGGAATTTTTTCAGAAACTTTGGGGGTCAAAGGAATGTTAAAAAAATCTTTTAAGCCAACAATTACTATATGAAATCCTTTAACAATTAATAAAGATTAGGAATCCTTGGCTGAAGGGTTCCCTTATATTGAAATATAGAATTTAATTTTATTAAATCTGTTAACATTCTCTTTCCATAAATTATTTTTAAGCACAAAAACATGGGATGTTTATGTGCTGACAGAGGATTTAATGTGACCTTATTTCAGTTGTTCAGTAACAAGTGAATGGAGTAGAAGGGGCCACTGTTCAAGACATATGGGTTTATCAGATTTCCAAATAAGAGATAGCATGAGGTGATCAGCAATGTCCCCTAGGGAAAAAGCTCTGGGGGAACAGGAAAACCTAGACCTGACCATTCTTCCTGCTCTTCATGGAGTCTCACATGTTCCCCTCCTTCAGGAAGAGGTTGGGAAGCATCATATCTCATATCAAACATCATGTTTTTACAGAAGAAAGCATGGTATTTATTGTTAACATAGCACCCCACTGCTGTAAAATATCCTTCTCCATAAACTGATAGCAATACTAGCAATATAAAGCTTTATTTTGTTTGGCTGGCCATCACTCCCTTTACAAGAAAAAAGCTGTACTTTGCTGAATATTAGACATTGTTCCAAGGTCCAAAAAAGTGACCTTGGGATGGCCAGGTTGGAGGCCAAGCGAATAAATTAATGATGGAAACATCGGAACCAGTGTCTAGAAGTCCTTCTAAATTAGTGCCATCCTGGAAAGTGACCTGACATTACAGTTGAGAGTTATTCAAAAAAGCATACCAGAAAACATGAGTTTCAGTACTTCCAAAACCTCTAACTGCTTTAATAGGAGCATCCTTGCTCTCATAATCAGGCAAAAGTAACAATTGTGCAATACATTGTCTCATGGATAACAAGATTGTTGGAGTTACAGAAGCCAAGATGAAAATTTCTCCATTGTAATCTGCATCTATGACAACTATATGTATATACAATCCTTTAATAGTGCAACAGCTTCTTCCTGTTATTAATCCAACTGACTCTTTATGGATTGAAATATAAACTCCTGTAGGTAAAATATGTGGGAAATCATGAGGGGAAAAAAAAAAAAAAAACCATTTTCAACAACAGGCACATCCAATGCATTGCTATCATGAGTAGCATGAAAAAAATTCTGAAAATAAAGTTTTAGTAACAAGCTTGATCAGGCTGTGAAACTGACACAAAACTCTGATGAATTGGGGTTTTCCTCTGGGTGTTATTATTGAAGAGCTCTGGGTGTTGGGAGTTGCCTGAATCTGGACATGTGTCACCCATTTGCTGACAAGATACACCTGAGTTGTCAGCCTGTTTTGTTGTCAGGGCCCTGGATCTGGCCTGTCTGGGAGTTTTTTGACTCCCTTGGTGGAAGGATATTCCCATCCTTATAATGAAGATCTACATTCATTAGTCCAATGCCTTCCTTTTTTGCAATGCCTGCAAAATCCAGGGTCAGAGGAGGGTCAGAGGTTTTCTCCTCTCTGGCTTTAGAACAGTCTTTCCAAATGTGACCTGACTTGTCACAGTTATATTATTTAGGATTGTTAGTTTTTAAAGCAGCAGCCATATGAGGACCAATTTTATCTCTAATTAATGCAACCTGGAAGGAGATAGACACCAAATTTCTACAGGCTCTAAGAAATTTATCAGTGGAGACATATTCTTCACTTCTGTGACAATCATCATTAGCATTCTCATACACAAGAGAAAGCAAAAGCATATCTTGCCTTTCAGTGCCAGGCATGGCCCACTGAATCACAGCATGGAGGTTCACAGGAAATTCACTATATGATTCAATTGGTCACTATATTATTTTGGTAAATAATTGGCTGGCTCCTGGCTCAACTAAGTGAGTCCATGTATGTAAGATAACTCCTCTATGGGTGGTTAAAGTATTATTGGAAACTCAAGTTGTTTTGCGTGTCACTGATAGTCTCCTAATTTGAATAACTGGTCATAAGATAGATTGGGGTTAGCATGATGCCTTTTAAATTCATTTCTTCACCAAGAACAGAATTGTAAATATTGAGCAGGAGAAAGAGAAGTTTCAGCGAGTCTTTCCCAGTCCCGGGGTAAGAAACTGATCTCCACAATAAGAACTTAAAAGGCCTTGAGTTTACGATGTATTAGGCCCATAAGCAATTACAACATCTTTTAACATTTTATTTATTTATTTTTATTTTTATTTTTTTTGAGACAGAGCCTCAAGCTATCCCCCTGAGTAAAGTGCCATGGCATTACAGCTCACAGCAACCTCCAACTCCTGGGCTCCAGCGAGTCTCTTGCCTCTGCCTCCCAAGTAGCTGGGACCACAGGTGCCCGCCACGACGTCCGGCTATTTTTTGGTTGCAGCCATCATTGTTGTTTGGCGGGTCCAGGCTGGGGATTCGAACCCGCCACCTCAGGTGTATGTGGCTGGAGCCTTAGCCGGTTGAGCTATAGGCGCCGAGCCTATCTTTTAATATTTTAAAGAATTTAAAATGTACTTCAGTATATAGTATTTTGTTTTTACCCTTTGAATCAGAAAGGCAGACAATCAGTATGATCAAGCCCAGATCTTTATTATAAGTGCCAGTTTCTTCCAAAGAAATGTCAGGCTCAGTGAGAATTCTCACATCTGAAGGGTTAGTTAAAATTATTCTTTGAACTTTTCTAGAAAATCTAGAAGATTATAGACTCCTATATTCGTAAGGTGGCAATAAAGGGAACTCATGAGTAACAGGATAAAATTGCTTATGTTTATGCTTTGGAGATGGAGTTTGAGAACTGAAAGGTCTAAGCTCCTCAAGCCGAGTAGAAAGTAGTGGAAAAACACATCAGTAGAAGGCACAGAAGTTATCAGATTGATATAAGAGGTAGCAGGGGGCAAAGAGGGCTTCTGTTTCATATTGTCAATTAAATCATGACACTGTATAATGAAACTTTTTAATTTTGACATTTTTTTTTCCTGCAAAGATTGAGCAGAAGTTGGAAGAGAGAATGATGCCTCCTCTGGATCCTCCTCAGAAAGGACCTTATCATTATCTAAATCTCCTTTCATGTCTGAGACCATCAATTTAGCAATTTCAGGCTCTTTGTCACCTTTTCAGACACCAGTTTACATAATTGTTTTCCCTTCTCATTAAAAAAAAAAAATATTACATTTATGAGCAGCTTTTCTTAACCAGGGACAATTTTTTTCTTAATTTCTTATAGTATAACTGTGTACATTAATGCAATCATGGGTTATAGTGTACTGTTTTCATATACAAAAGCCAAACTTTCTGATTCCTAGTTCAGTGCAATCAGACCCTGAAGTCAGGCTGCCTGGACATAGATCTTACTCTGCTACTTATGACAGATGTAATCTTAGGTAAGTCAGTGAACTTATCTAATCCTCATCTATAAAATAAAGAAAGTAAAATAAAAACAAAAGATAGCAAAGCCATCTTCACCAAGTTATAAACAGTCCACACATCTTTATCAATAATATTGCCCTGCTGATGAAACCGTTTCACATTCTGTCCCCCATCTTCCCACACAAACAAATTCACTTAATTATGAGACTCAGATTAAAACCAATAACAACAATTAAAGACTATTGCAAAAAGACAGGGGAAAGATTGAGTTTTGACCGAGACACGCTTAGTGTCCAATAAAGTCATTAGCAATTTAATATGCTCATCCTCAATAGAAATTGTAATTTGCATTATAATGTCCCTTAATGCAAACTTGTCTAGAGTCCTGAGTACTCACAGCCCAGTAGTAACCTTCTTGATTTTGCCTGTTCCCAGTGTTCTCACCTTAATCTCAGTGAGCAGAAGCTCCGTGAATAGTTTAGACCAGGTTTAGTCCAAAAGAATGGCTTCCTCCCTGCTCCTGATGTTGCTGTTCTAAGGGTTAACTGATGAATGATGCAGAGGAAAGAACTGCAGATGAAATGAATAACAAGAAAACAAGACTTATACTTGATGAGGCACTCAGTCACCACCTATCTTTATTGATCCTCTTATTTACTCTAAAATATTTGATAAGAGTTTAAAATAACAAATAGTAAAAAGTGAATTTAAATCACAGAAATTGCCATAAAATGCCAATTCAGCACAATTACTGCTGAAAATTATACAATTGATACAAATTGAGAACATTTTGCTTGGGTTAAACCACAAGTATGCCATGCTGTCTGTTCTATTAGCCCATTTCCTTAAACTAAAACTAGCAACTGTTGTGTTTAGGAGAAGAAAGACAGAAAGTACAATGGCCCAGTGTCTCACCAGGTGCTCAGCCCAAAGCTACTAACTTGCATGGCCATTCAGCACATTCCTTTCTGTGAACTGTAGCTTTCTACTTTTCAGCAGGCCCGGGTATGTCCTCAGAGTAAAGAGAATCCATTTTACGGCCACATTCTTTGGGGAGCACAGGATGCTCAACTACCATGACAAAGTGTCAGGGGCTGTACCCTTTCACATATACGTGCAATTATATATGGTTATCATGGGAAATATCAGCCTATCTTGAAAGTTTCATCAATCCTGAATTCCATGCTAGGTGTGTCTAAACTTTGGCATCCTGGCCACAATGCACGTTGAAAAAGTTATGTTAGATTACACATATAATACACAGTAAATAATGAAATCTGATAAGGATAAAAGAGATCTATGTACACTTGTGGTGATCTCTCACCACAGTTACGTAAAACATTCCTGAGATAACCTCTGTGTGTCTCTGACACCTGAGGATTGAATGATCCTCAAAGTTCCATGTAAACTCAATTCTTAAGTAGAGCTCAAAGATTTATCCCATGCATGATTAAAATATTTCAATACTCTAGGCATCCAAATTTGGAAGATCACCTGAGCACCTCAGTTAAAAACAAGGCTGAGCAACTGAAAGACATTTTCTCTCCTCATCTTCAACCAGGTTTCTCCTTAAATAGAAGAGTACTCAAGTATTGTATCCCTTTCCAATAGTTCCAGCTAATTGAGAGTCTGAGACAGAAGTATCACTTCAACCAAATAGTTGGATGTCTTTGTGTGCAAGGCTGATGTCATGAACAATCTAACCTGGGAAAGACTGAGAGTTGGTGTTATGAATAATAATGATAAAAAGATAGAAGAAAAGGAGAGAGAGAGAGAAAAAAAAGAAAACAAAAGAAAGAAAGTTTGCTATTTACAGTTTACAAGAGTGAAATTACAAGGAAAGGTCAGTAGGCAGATAGAATACAGGACTATATAAAGAAGGAGATTTATGGCATTCCAAAGGAGGAAGATGGAACAATGATTCAGGTCAAGTTAATACGCAGTTGGTTCCTTAGGGACTGCCAGCTGATCTGATGTGTAGGGGTCATCCAGAGATGTCAGGTCTCTGGTCTTGGACTAATGGGGGGAAGGGAATATTGTCCCAGCTTGAAAAGTGAAACAAAAGTCATGGAGTATAGAATATGGATATTTTATTTTGCATAAAAAACCGGACTTGAGTGAATAATACACCATGAGGACATTTTAGAGTGACTTCAAGAATCTAAGATACCAATTGGTCAGAGTTTTTTTTTGTTTGTTTGTTGTTGTTTCTTTTTTTAATCTTAAGTCTTCCTCAATAGGAGTTGTATGAAAAATGCTTCTCGATGAGAGAATAATTACTCAAGTTGACATTCAATCTATGGACAATTTTCAACACGAAATATGTGATCAAAAATATAAATAACAGCCAGATATTGAGGTATGCACATATAGTCCCAGGAACGTGGGGGGCTGAAAGATGAAATCAACTAAGCCAAGGTGTTGAAGGGTGCTGTGATCTGTGGAGGCCACAGAACATTACAGAGAGTGACAAATATAGTAAGCCTATCTCTCTCTCTCTCATATATATAAGCAAAATTTAGGAGTAATTTCAATACAAAAGCTTTTCTACAATATTTCCTGAGACAGGGTCTTGTATTGTTGCCTTTGGTAGAGAACCCTGGTATCATGGCTCTTGGCAAACTTCAAGTGTTCTCATCAAGCAAACCTATTCCCTCAGCTGGTACACCAGCAGACAGCATAATATGTGACTATATTTTATTCTTCAGAGAAGGGAATCTCACTTGTGCTGATTCTGGTGTCCAATTCAGAACCTGAGACAATACAACTGACTCCCAAATTGCAAAGATGATAGGCATGAAGAAACACTCTTGGCCTCAAAAACTAGTTTGAAAAATATCCCATTTTTGATGTCTGAAGTGGTGGCTTACTATGAGGGTGGTGATTTCGAAAAAGGGAACAGTCAATCTGCAACAAAATATAACTTGTCATTGAGGCAGATGCCTGTAGTTTAAGCTAGTGGGGAGGCTGAGGCCAAAGAATCATCTGAGCCCAGGAAATAGAGGTTTCTATCAGCTGTGATGGCACAGCACTGTATGAAGAGTTACAAAGTGAAACTTTGCCTCCAAAAAAGAAAAAAAAAGAAAAAGAAATAGCATCCTATTTAAAAGTCTCTATGCAGTTAACAATCTGGAATGCAACTTGAGTCTCACTGCTGTACAAAATCTCAATGGCTGTAACAGCCTAGTGAATAGAATCTCAGCCATTAATGTAATCAATATGTCACAAATGGGAGATCACTTCTCTGTTTATGTATAGAGGGCTAGTAAATGTCCTGGATCAAACAATTGGAGGACTCCAGCTTTCATGAACAGAAAAGTCCAGTGGATATCTTTGACCAAAAGTCTAGATCCCACAGCATTCTGTGATGAAGTCACTACATAGTCAACAAGGATGACATCACAAAGTGTTGCCCTGAGTTACTATTTTTTGTTTGTTTTTTCCTTTTAGTAGTCATAAGACTGTCAATAAAAAGACTGGATATAAGATAACCATAAAAAATCAGTGGATTTCCTAAATTAGTGATAACTAGCTAGAATATATAATGGGAAATATTGGTTAACCTGAATTGGTCCATGTTTTTCTTTCCTTCCTTCCTTCCTTCCTTCCTTCCTTCCTTCCTTCCTTCCCTCCTTCCCTCCTTCCTTCCTTTCTTTTCTTTCTTTCTTTCTTTCTTTCTTTCTTTCTTTCTTTCTTTCTTTCTTTCTTTCTTTCTATAACTGTGTACATTAACTCAATCATCAGTACAGTGTGATGTTTTCCTACACAAATTGAAATATTTTCATCAAACTGATTAACTTAGCCTTCATGTCATATTCTTAGGCATTATCTTAAAACGTTTATATTCTACTTTTAGAAAAATTCACTTGTATCCTTGTAAGAGAAACAATAGAGGTGATCCCTCCAATTACTCTACCTCCATGCATCCACCCTTCTCCCCTCCCCCTCCTTATATTCTTAGGTTATAATTAGGTTATAGCTTTCATATGAAAGCTATAAATTAGTTTCATAATAGGGCTGTGTACATTGGATACTTTTCCTTTAATTCTTGAGATACTTTGCTAATAAAAAATATTTTCTAGCTCCATCCATGTAAACATGAAGGAGGAAAAGTCTCCATATATTTTATGTCTGCATAGTATTCCATGGTGTACTTATACTACAATTGGATCGAGGGACACTTGGGCTTCTTCCATGACCTAGTAATTATGAATTGGGCTTCAATAAACATTCTGGTATATATATCTTTGCTGTAATGTAATTTTTGGTCTTCTGGATATATAACTAGTAGAGAAATTGTAGGATTGAAGGGCAGTTCTACTTTCAGTTCTCTAAGTGTTCTCCTGACGTCTTTACAAAAGGAATGTATTAGTTTGCATCCCCACCAGCATTATATAAGTGTTCCCTTTTCTTCACGCAAATCAAAACTACTTTGAGATCTCACCTAACACCAGTAGGATTAGTCTATATCACAAAATCCCTAAACTAGAGATGTTGTGTTACCATTTTTAAGATTAATCTTATTCCTGCAAAAAATGCATCGCTGCTGTCTGAGTTTGTTTTTGGGTTTAGACTGTTACAAGGAGTGGGGTTCTTTTCTTCAGATTCAATTACTGCTTCCTAAATTTCATTTTGTAATCATGGCCAAGGTATTCACCGACCCATTCTTTTCTTTTCAAGTCAGGAATTTGTAATCTAATGAAACAGTATGGTTTATATCTAGTGCTGCCCTGGAATGTTATAGAGCAAGTAATTGAGCCCAATGATAGGATAATTATTTGATAGATATAAATGGAACATCACATAAGTTCCAGCTCTACCTTTCATAATGTATGATGTATAGCTCTAGAACAGGCTTTTTCAGAGGGTTGGTGTCTCAATGAATATTCGCTCTTGAAATCTGGTGAGGCACTGTGTCCAATAATGTACGTCATACCTGCAGATTATTATGATGATCATGGGAAATATCAGTGTATCTTAAAATTTCCATCAATCCTGAATTCTGTACTACGTGTGTCTAAAATTTGGCTTCTTGGCCACAATGCATGTTGAAGAAATATGTTTGATTTGGTATATAATACGCACTGCCTAATGAAACCTGATAAATATTAAATAGATCAATGCATAGTTGTGGTGATTTCCCACCATGGATATGGAACACAATCCTGCCATACTCCCTATGTGTCACTGAGGACTGCAGATTAGACAATCCTCAAAGTCCCTGATAAATTCATTACTTAAGTAGAGCTCAATGACTTATCCCACACATGACTACATCATTTCGATGATCTGCCAAAATGGGAAGATCCCATGAGCACCTGCATTACACAAGGCTGAAGTACAGAAACAAAGCCTCATCCCTAATCTCTCATTGGGTTTCTACTCAAATAGAAAGGGTAATCAAGTGTTGTATCCCTACCGTATAGTTCCAGCTAATGCAGAGGCTGATACAGGAGGATCACTTCAATGGAAGTGTTGGATGTGATTGTGTGGAAGGCTGAGGTCATGAACAATCTAGCCTGGGCAATAGAGTGAGAGGGAGTCTCATGAAAAAAGCAAGCAAGCAAGCAAGCAAGAATGAATGAAAGAAAGAAAGAAAGAAAGAAAGAAAGAAAGAAAGAAAGAAAGAAAGAAAGAAAGAAAGAAAGAAAAAAGAAAGAAAGAAAGATAGATTTGGTGAGGTACATTTTCTAGGAACAAAACTATGAGGAAAGATCAGTAGACTGTTGGAATCCAGGAATACAAGACATTGATTGTAGTCCCCTGGAGGAGGAGGGAAGAATTAGTCATGACAAGTTTTTTTGCAGTTGGTTCCTTAGAATGCCAGTTATTGTCACGGATTGAGATCACCAGAAATGTCTGGTCCCTGGTCATGGACTGAGTAGGGCAAGAGAATATTGGCCCAGATAGAAAAGTACAACAGAAGGTGTTGAGTGTATAATCTGGATATTTTGGGGTGCATAAAAACCCTGACATAAGTGAAGATTTCTCTGTGTGGACAGTTTAGAATGACTACAAGATCTAAGATACCAAAGGCTCAGAGGTGTGTGAATTCTGAAGTCTTGACAAATAGAGGTTGTAGGAAAAATATTTCCCTATGACAAAATAATTTCTTCAGTTGACATATTATTATTATTTTTTTTTTTGAGACAGAGTCTCAAGCTGTCCTCCTGGGTAGAGTACCGTGGGATCACAGCTCACAGTAACCTCCAACTCCTGGGCTCAAGTGAGTCTACTACCTCAGCCTCCCAAGTAAGGAGGACCACAGGCACCCCCACAATGCCTGGCTATTTTTTGGTTGCAGCCATCATTGTTGTTTGGTGAGCCAGGGCTGGATTCAAGCCCGCCACCTTGGGTGTACATGGCTGGTGCCTTAGTCACTTGAGCCACAGGAGCCGAGCCTCTTCAGTTGACATCTAAATTGAAGTAAATTTTTCAATACTTGATCCATGGTCAAAGTAAAAATAATACCCAGGACTTGTGATATGCACCTGTAGTCTCAGTTATTCAGGAGGCTGAGAAAAGAAAATCAACTACGCTTAGGAGTTGAAGGGTTCTGTGGTATGTAGAAACAATCGAACTTTACTAAGTTTTATAAATAATCTGTATAAAAAAAGGAAAAATTAGGAATATATCCAATATAAATAATTTTCACCATTTATTTTTTGAGACATTGTCTTGTTTTGTTGCTTGGATAAAGTACCCTGGTATCATAGCTCAATGAAACACTTGCTGGACACCAGGTATTGATAGCAGAAAAGTTCAGTGAGTATCTTTAACTAGAAACTTGTATCCCAGGACATTCCAAGATGAATTCACTTCACAGTCTCCATGGATGACCTCACAATGGGTGTTGCCATGGGTTTGGATATTTAGCCTTAATCTTATTCCTGCTAAGTATGCATAGTTGCTGTCTGGGTTTATTGTTGGGTTCAAACTGTTACAAAGAGTGAAGTTCTTTTCTCCAAACTCAATGTGATAAATAAAGTAAGTCTCTGTCTAATTTTTTTAAAAATGTAAACATGAAAAGTAACTCCAATAAAAAATGTTTTTCTCTGTTTATTTATTGAGAAAGTCTTCCGCCCCCCTTCAGAAGAGGATGCTGGTATCATATCTCACAGCAAACTTCAAAGCTCTCCCCAAGCGAACCAATAGATATCTCCCTAGTGCTGAGGCTGTTCTCCAATTTATAGGTTTGATGTGTTGACTCACCATGAGGATGATGAGGATGAAAATGGTTCCAGCCAATTTGCAACAAAAAATAGTTGGAAATTGGGGCTGGTGCCTGTAGTTTAAGGTAATGGGGACGCTGACACAAAAGATTCACCTGAGCCCAAGAGATGAAGGTTTCTGTGAGCTGTGATGGCAAAGCACCTTACTGAGTGTGACAAAATGAATTTCTGTCTGGGGTTCACATTGAGATTTGGACACATAAATAATAATTAAAGAAACGTAGAATAAAAGAATGAAAGGAAGGAAAGAAAGAAGAAAGAAAAATGTATGGAAGGAAGGAAGGAAAGAAGGAAGGAAGAAAGAAAGATGAATTTGGCTATGTACAGTTTACAAGCGTGAAATTACCAAAAAAGGTCAGTAAGCAGATGGAATACATTACTACATGAAAAAGGTTTATTGTGGTTTCTGGGGGGAAGATGGAATGATTAGTCAGGTAAACTTCCTTTGTGGTGGGTCCTTAGAATTATTCCAATTGATCAGATGGTGGGGGGATCAACCAGAGATGTCTGGTCTCTGTTCTTGAACTGATTATGGCAAGGGAATATTGGTCCAAACCTAAAAGTTCAACAGAAGGAGTGGAATATATAATATAGATATTTTACTGTACATAAAAACACCTGATTTGAGTCAAGAATTCACTTCATGTACAGTTTAAAGTGACTACAAGAATCTAAGATACCAAAGGGTCAGAGTTGCTTAAAATTTGAAATCTTCACTAATGAAGATTGTAGTAAGAAATTTTCCCTAAGAGAGAATGATTTCTCCAGTTGACATCTAATCTAGGGGGAAATTTTCAACACTTGATCCCCTATTAAAAGTAAAAATAATAGCCAGTTGTTCTGGCTAGTCCACTAGTGCACCACTAGTCCCAGGTACTTGGGAAGCTAAAAGAAGAAAATCACCAAAGACCAGGAGTGGGAGGATTCTGTGATATGTAGATGCCACAGAACTTTACTAAGTGTGTTAAATAAAGTAAGTATCTGTCTCTATGAAAATAAAAGTAAAAATGTGGGTTAAATCCAAACAAATATTTTTGTCCATTTGTTTATTGAGAAAGCACCTTGTTTGGTTACCTTTAGTAGAATACTCTAGTATCATAGCTCACAATAAACTTCAAGATTTCTCCTCTAGTAAATGTATTCCCTCATCTGCAATGCCAGAAGCCTGCATCACATCTGACCTATTTTTATTCTTCATATATGGGTATCTCACAGTGCTTAGACTGGTCTTCAATTCAGAAGCTCAGACAATTCAACTGAGTAGGCCTCGCAAATAGCCGAGATGAGAGGAGTTAAGAACAAACCCTGGCCACAAAACCTAGTTTGAGAAATATCCCATCTTCAATGTCTCAAGTGGTGGTTCACAATGTGGGTGGTGAATTCCAAAATGGTCCCAACCAATCTGCAACAAAAAATTGCTAACAATTGAGGTGGGAACTTGTAGTGTAAGTTTCTGGTGAAGCTGAGGCAAAAGAATTGCTTGATCCCAGGAGATGGAGGTTTCTGTGAACTGTGATGGCACTCTACTGAGAGTGACAAAGTGAAACTCTTTCTCAAAGAAGAAGAAGAACAACAACAACAAGGACTTTCCTACTTATTTCCTACTTAAGTGCCTCTATGTAGTTTTACCATCTGAAATGTAGCTTGAGTCTCAGTGCTGTACAAAATCTCAACTGTTGTGTCAGCCCAGGACTGGAATATCTGCCCTTAATGTGATTTATAAGGCACAATTATCAGCTCACTTCTCTGTCTGAGGATGGGTGGCTAAGAAATGTCATGAATCAAACACTTGCAGACACCAGTTGAAGTGAGCAGAAAAGTCCAGAGAGTATGTTTGACCAAAAACCTGGATCCCAGGGCATTCCAGGATGAAGTCACTACATGATCACTAAGGATGACATCACAATGGGTGTTGCCCTGGGTTACCATCATTAAGCTTAATTTTATTTCTGCTAAGCATGCATAGTTGCTGTCTTGGTTTGTTGTTGGATTCAAACTGTTACAAAGATTGGGGTTCATTTCTCCTCACTCAGCTACTGCTTTCTAAATTTTGTTTTATAACCATGGCCAAGGAATTCAACAATCTATTCTTCTTTTTTTTTTTTTTTTTTGTTCAAGTCACAGATTTGTAATCAAATGGGAAGTTATGAATTATACCTAGAGCTACCTTGGGATTTCATAGAACAAGAAATCAAGCTCAGAGATAGTACTATGATTTGAAAGACCTAAATGGTATGTGACACAACTCACAGTTCTACTATTCAGGATGTTTTATTCTATTTGTTTATTTATTTCCTTATTATTAAAACATATCCATGTACATTAAAGAAGTCATGGGGTTCTGTGTGCTGGTTTTACATACAATTTGAAATATTTTCATCTAACTGCTTAACATAGCCTTTGTGGCATTTTCTTACTTATTTTGTTTAGACATTTATATTCTATATTCCTAAAGTTTCACATGTACTCTTCAATGATGCACTATAGGTATGGTGCCTACAATCACCCTCCCTCCACCCATTCTCACCACTCCACTCCTCTCCCTCTCCCCTTTCACAGTATTCTTGAGGTATAATTAAGTTATAGCTTTCATATGAAAGTTGTAAATTAGTTTCATTATAGGGCTGAGTTCATAGTATACTTTTTCTTCCAATCTTGAGATATGTTGCTAAAAAGAATATGTTCTACCTCCATCCATGTAAACATGAAGGAGATGAAGTCTCTGTCTTTTTTAAGGCTGCATATTATTCCATGGTGCACATATACCACAATTTATTGATACGTTCTTGAGTTGATGGGCATTTGGGCTTCTTGCATGACTTAGGAATTATGAATTGGGCTTCATTAGAAATTCTGGTACAAATATTTTTTTTGTAGTGTGATTTTTGGTTTTCATTAGTTATTGTGTATTATAAAATAAATCATAAAACATAATGTGCATTATGACCAAGAAGCCAAAACTTTAGACAAACCTAGCATAGAATTCAGAATTGATGGAAAATTCACGATAGGCTGATATTTCCAATCATCATCATAAATAACTGCTGGTGTGTAGTACACTACCAGACACAGTTCATGACCATTTTTTAGAGGGAACCTATTAGGAAAGTTCGGTATACAGAAGAAATACAGGAATACAAAAAGGAGGAGATTTACTGTGGTCATTGGGGAGAAGGGAATACTGAGCCAGTCCGAGTTCATTTGTGGTTGGTTCTTTAGTAGACTGCCAGTTGATTTGATGGGTAGGGGTCATCCAGAGATATCTGGTCCCTGGTCTTGGACAGATTGGGTCAAGGGAATATTCACTAACATGGAAAAGTGCAACAAAAGTGGTGGTGTGTTTAATCTGGACATTTTAGTGTGCAGAGAAAAAACTGACTTGAGTCCAGAATTCACTGTGTGGGCAGTTTAGAGTGGTGACAAGAATGTAAGAGACCAAAGGTTCAGAGTTCTGTAAAAACTGAAGTCTTGACTAATAGTGGTTGTAGGAAAAAAAAATGTCCCTGTGAGAAAATAATTTCTTTAATTGACATCTAATCTAGGAAAAAATTTTCAACACTAGATCTGTGATCAAAATCGAAAATAATTGCCAGGTGTTGTAGCATTCACATGTAGTTCCAGCTACTTGGCAGGCAAAGAGAAGAATAATACCTAATCCCAGGATTTCAAGGTTACTCTCATCTGTAGAATCCATAGAACTTTATTAACTGTTATAAATAAAGTAAGTCTTTGTCTCTATAAGAGAATAGAAAATAAAATTGGAGGAGTAACTCCAATAAAATTGGAGGAGTAACTCCAATAAAAATGGTTTCCTGCATCAATATATTGCGACAAAGTCTTGTTTTTGTTTTTGTTTTTGTTTTTTTGCCTTTGGCAGAGTACCCTGGAATCATAGCTCACAGCAAACTTCAAGTATTCTCATCAAGCAAACCTATTCTCTCAGCTGGAATGCCAGGAGTCTGAATAATATCCAAATGTTATTTATTCTTAAGAGATGGGTATCTAACTAGTGCTGAGGCTGTTCTCCAACTCACAAGGTAAAACAATCCAAGAAGACAGACATGAAGAACTATCCCTGGCTACAAAACTTAGTTTAAAAAAAATTCCATCTTTGAGGCAAGAAGTTGTGTATCATATTGTGGGTGGTGAGTTTGAAAATGGTTCCAGCAAATCAGCAACAATAAATATCTGGCAATTGAGTCAGGCACATCTAGTTCAAGTTAATGGGAAGAAAGATGCACAATAATCACTTGAGCCCAGGAGATGGAGGTTTCTGTGAGCTGTGATGGCACAGCACTCTACTGAGTGTGACATAGTGAAACTCATTCTCAGGGGAAAAAAAAAGAGCAAAGGTCATGCTATTTCAATGCAGGATCTCAATGCAGGTTTACCATCTGGAATGCAGTTTCAGTCTCACTGTCGTACAAAATATTAAATATTGTATCAGCCTAGTGAGTAGAATCTCAGTCATTAATTAGTCTGTAAGGCAGAAATGAGAGATTACTTTTCTGTCTTTGGATGGAGGGATAAGAAATATCCTGGATCAAACACTTGGAAGAAACCAGCTTAACTGAGCAGGAAATTCCATTGAGTATCTTGGACCAGATACTTGGATCCCATGACATTTCAGGATGAAGGATGAAGTCACTAAATGGTCACCATAGATAACATCACAATAACTGTTGCCCTTGGTTAGCATCTTTAAACTTAATTTTATTTCTACTAAGCATATCTAGTTACTGTCCAGATTTTTTGTTGCGTTTAAACTGTTACATAGATTGGTGTTCTCTTCAACACACTTAATTCCTGCTTTCGAAATTATGTTTTGTAACCATGACCATGAATTCAACAATTCATTTTTTCCCTTCCAAGTCATGGATTTGTAATCAAATGGAAGAATTTTTTTTTACCTTGTGCTGCCCTCGGATTATATAGAACAAGAAATTGAGTCCAATGTTTGCACAATGATTTAACAGACTTAAATAGTAAGTCACACAATTCCAAGTTCTACTATTCATAATGTTTTACTTATTTTTTCTTTTCCTTTTTTGATTTTTTATATATTTATTTATTTATTTTTATTAAATCATAGCTGTGTACACTACTGCAATCATGGAGACAGGGTACTAGTTTTATATACAATTTGAAATATTTTTATCAGACCAGTTAACATAGCCTTCATGGTATTTTCTGAGTTGAAATTTCCAGCATATATATTCTACATTTAAAAAATTTTACATATACCCTTATTATTGCTCCATAGGCATGGTCCCACCTGTCACCCTCTCTGCACCCGTTCTCCTCCCACCCCTCCTCTACCTCTCCCCTTTCTCTGTACTCTTGTGACATAATTGGGTTATAGCTTTCATATTAAAGCTACAAATTAGTTTCATAGTAGGGCTGAGTATATTAGATATTTTTTCTTCCAGTCTTGAGATACTTTGCTAACAAGTATATGTTCCATCTTCATGCATGTAAACATGAAGGAGGTAAATCTACCTGTTTTTAAGGCTGAATAATATACCATAGTGTTTCTCTATATAATATTGACTGTGGGTTTGCTGTAGATGGACACTATTAGTTTAAGGAATGTCCTATACCAATTTTCTTAAGATTTCTGATTTTAAAATGATGCTGAATACTATCAAAAGCTTTTTCCTCATCAACTGAGAGAATTGTATGATCTTTGTTATTTAATTTGTTTTTTGTGCTGATTTATATTTATAGAGTTATGTATATTGAACCAACCTTGAGACCCTAGGATACAACCTATTTGGTAGTGGTGTATAATTTGTTTGATGTCTTGCTGGATTCTGTTTGTTAGGAACTTTTTGAATATTTTAGCATCAATATTCAATAGTGATATTGGTAATAGTGATATTGGTCTATAATTTTCTTTTCTTATTGCTTCTTTAACTGGTGTGGGGTCAAAGAGATGGTTGCTTCATAGAATATCTTGGGTAGCATTCCTTCATTTTCTGTATTTTGGAAAAGATTAAGTAATATATATACTAGTTCCTCTTTAATGGTTTGGTAGAATACTGATGTGAAGCCATTTGGTTCCAGGCTTTTCATTTTAGGAAAATTTTGTGTAGTTGATGCTATTTCACAACTTGCTATAGACTTGTTCAAAATGTCCACTTCATTGTTACTAAGTCTTGGAATTTGATGTGCTTCAAAGTATTGATCAATTTACTTCAGATTTTCATATTTCTGAGAATAAAGTTTCTTGTAATATTTATTAAAGGATTTTTTTTTTAATTTCTGAGGGGCCTGTTGTTATTTGGTCTTTACCATTTCTGATTGACAAAATGAGAAATTTTACTCTTTTCTTCCTGGTTAGGTTGGCCAAAGGTTTATCTATTTTATTGATGTTTTCAAAAAAAAATTGTTTTATTGATGTGGTATATCATCCTTTTGTTTTTAATTTCTTTTAATTTTGCTCTACTTTTGGTGATTTCTTGTCTTCAGTTGGGTTTGGGATTGGAATGTTCTTCCTTTTTCCATTTCTTGAGATGTCCCATTCATTTGTTAACTTCCTCTGTGTCTGTCCTCTTGAGGAAGACTGACAGTGTTATAAATTTCCTTCTTACAACTGCCTTTATAATATCCCTGAGGTTCCGATAATTTGTGTCTTAATTATAATTTTTTTTCTACAAATCTGGTAATTTCCTTCTTAATCTTGTATCTGACCCAGCTATCATTCAGCATATAGTAATTTAGATTCTATGTTTCTGTATGAGTATGCAGATTCCTGTTTTTCCTGAATTCAACTTTTATTCCATGATGGCCTGAGTAATGCAAGGAATAATTTCTATTGTTTTAAATTTTCTGATGTTATACTTGTCACTTAAGTTTAATTAATTTAAAAATATGTTCCTTGGGCTGGCTCGGCGCCTATAGCTCAACCGGCTAAGGCGCCAGCCACGTACACCTAAGGTGGCGGGTTCTAATCCCCAGCCCGGACCCGCCAAACAACAATGATGGCTGCAACCCAAAAATAGCCGGGCATTGTGGCGGGCGCCTGTGGTCCCAGCTACTTGGGAGGCAGAGGCAAGAGACTCGCTTGAGTTGGAGGTTGCTGTGAGCTGTAATGCCACGGAACTCTACCCAGGGGGACAGCTTGAGGCTCTGTCTCAAAAAAAAAAAAAATAAGTTCCATGGGCTGATGAGTATTGTTAGGGTGACATGTCTATAGATATCTGTTAAATCTAAATGTTGAATCTTTAAGGGATTTTTTTCTTTTTATTTCATATTTTACATTTTTATTATTTTATTTCAAGTTATTGTGAAGATACAAACAACCAGGTCACCGTTTTTGAAATTTTTAAGTGGAATCCCTCTCGTGGTTGTGTCTTGGACCCAAAATATGTGCCACATACTCCTACGGTGTGCTATTTACATGGGAGCATTACAAACCTTCCCCTATTTTCTTCCGCTGTTCCCTCATTCCACCTACCCTCAACTGGGATGAAATAAAGTTTTTCTCTTATGTGGAGATGTGTTAGATCATCTTCTGGTTTCACAATAAAATTGAGCATATCAGATACTTGATTTTTCATTGCTATGATAATTTACTGAGGAGAATGTGTTTCATCTCCATCCAGGTTAATACAAAAGATGTGAAGTCACCATAGTTATTTTTGTATTTTTATTTTTTAACAACTGAATAGACTCCATGGTATAAATATACCACATGTGTTAATTCATTGCTAAATTGATGGGCATTTAGCTTGTTTTCATATCTTGGTGATTGTAAACTGAGTTTTGATCAATATTCAAGTGCAAATGTCTTCATGAGGAATTGATTTTATTTTTCTTCTGGGTAGATTGCTGGTAATGGGATTCAGGGTGAAGTAAGAGGTTTAATTTGAGTTCCATGAGGTATCTCCAGACTTCTTTCCAAAAAGGCTGTATTAGTTTTCAGTACAAACAACAGTATAAATGTGTCCCTCTCCACACTCATCCCAATGTCTGCAACTGTGGGACTTTGTAACGTAGGCTATATGCACTGGTGTTAAATGATATCTCAGTGTGGTTAAGTTTAAATCTAAAATCTCTTTGCTTAGCTACTTATAGGAGGATTTATCTAACACTGCCAAAGGATTGTTAAGCTCTCCGACTATAATGGAGCTGGAAGAAATTGACTTGCTCATGACTGTTAGAGGGTCTCTTACAAATTAAGTCATATTCTGGTTTGGTACATAAATATTAATCATTGAAGTTTCATCATATTTAGATTACCCTTAACAAATATGAAGTGACCATCCTTATCCTTCCTTTCTTTTATTGTCTTAAAGCCTGTTGTACCTTCAAATAAAATTGCTATAGTACTTTATGGTTCTTTAATTTGCCTGGAATATAGATTACCATTGCTTTACCTTGAGTCTATATTGATCTTTTAAGGTAAGATGAGGTTCCTATATGCAGCAGATACTGGGCCTGAGTTGTTGTATTCAGTCATCCATCCTCTGCCTCTTCAATAGCTAATTGAAGGCACTCACATTAATTGAAAATGTTGACAAGGATTCTGGGAAGATGGCTGACTGGTAGCAACATGGTCAGAGGCTCCTGAGAAAAAGAAGAAAAACTGGTTGGAATCAGAATCTATGAAGCCAAACACAGGGAGCTGAGCCCAGAAAGAAGTTTGCAAGCTGTAAATCCAAGGAAGAGCATTTAAGAACACAAAATACAGGTACAAAGCAGGCCCCAGAACTGCTTGCTAGAGCCACATGCCTCCTCTGGGTGGCAGGAGCTGCAGAGGAGTCCTCTGCTCTTGGCAGTAACAGAACAATGTGCTAGAAAAATGCACAACCCGCAGGTGGCAGTGGAGGAGTCCCCCACTCTGGAAGGACTCTGGACTGCTTGCTGGAGCCATGCACCCACAGCAGCAGAGGAGATTCCCACTCCAGGGCTCTGGGCAGGTCCAGAAATGCTTTCTAGAGCCACACACCTGCCACAGGTGACGGGTGGCTACAGAGGATTCCCCTGCTCTGTGCAGGCACAGAACTACTTCCTAGCACCTTGAAAACCACCACAGGTGTCAGCGTAGGATTCTCCACTCTGGGAGGGAACATAACTGCCTGCTAAGAGACATGTGCCCCACAGACGGCAGAAGAGATTCCAGCTACAGGGCTCTTGGGCAGGCCCAGAACTGCTTGCTAGAGCTGCACACCTCCTGCACGTGGCAGGTGGTCACAGAAGAGTCCTCTATTTTGGGCAGGCACAGAACTACTTGCTAGAGCCTGGTGCACCCTGCAGGGGTGGCAGAGGAATCCCTCACTCTGGGAGAGCCCAGAACTCCTTTCTAGAGCCACATACCCCACAGGTGGCAAAGGAGATCCCCATTCCAGGGCTCTGGGTGAACCCAGAACTGTTTGTTAGAGCTGCACACCTCCTGTGGACAGCAGGTGGTCATAGAGGAGTCCCCTGCTTCAGACAGCCACAGAACTACTTGCTAGAGCCATATGCACACCACAGGTGGTGGCAGAGAAGTCCCCCACTTGGAGTGGGCCCTGAACTGTTTGTTAGAGTCTCACACCTCATGGGCAGCAGAGGAGATCCCTGCCCAAGGCTCCTGTTCTGTACAGGCCAAGAACTACTTGCTAGTGCCATGGGCATCCCGCGGGATGTGGCACTGGAGTCCTCCATTACAGAAAGACCAAAAGCAGCTTTCTTGAGACACACACACCCCACAGGGGCCAGTAAAGGAGTTCCATGCTCTAGGCATACATACTGAGTAGGCCCAGAACTGCTTTCTAGAGACATGTGTGCCCTGCATGCAGTGGTGGAGGAGTCTACTGCTCAGGGTGGGCCCAGAACTGTTTGCTAGAACCACGTGCATTCATGGGCAGAGGCAAAGGAGTTCCCTGCTCTGGACTCTCACACTGGGAGGGCACAGATTGGTTTGCTACTGCCACATGCATGGAGCAGGTGACAGTGAAGGAGTCTTCTGCTCCCCTCCCAGCTACTCTGGCCGGGCTGAACTCGGACTTATTTGGTTGCTTGCATGCCCTGCACTAACAATGCCATTCCCCCACCCCCAAGATGCTACACTGGGGCTGAACTAGGACTGATCTAGACACTACAGTTCCCCTGTTCCACCGGTTGTGCCGGTGGTGCCAAACTATGAATGATCCGGCTGCTGCCAGTCTCTTGCCCACCCCTGGTGGCCCCAGCAGGCTGAACAAAATCTAATCCAGCTATGAAAACTCCCATGCAGCTGCTGCCATTCCACTGTGCCCCAGTTGACCCAGCACCCAAGAACTGGGAGAAGACCAAAGACATGATCTACCTATCTCTCTGGGGAACCAGAAGAAGCCACCAACTGAACAGTTCTGATAAGGACTCCAAACAAGGTAAACTCAGCATGGGGCAGAATCAGCAGAAAAATGCTAACAACTTGAATAATCAAAGTAGACCAAATCCCCAAAGCAAGAATGAGGAAGATACAATTGAAGAACCCATCCATAAACAGTTGGCTAAGATGTCAGAAATTGAGTTGAGAATTTGGATATCAAATGAGATTAACAGAAAGAAAGATAGGGGAGAAATAGAATTTCAAGAAATTATTCAAAAGATGTCTCAAGAATTCAATGATTTCAAAGATAAAATGACCAAAGAATTTCAAATACTGAGACAAGAGTTTACAGCCCTCAAGGATCTGAAAGATATGGTGGGATCCCTTCATAACAGAGAGGAACAAGCAGAAGAAAGAATCTCTGTCATTGAAGACAAAGTTTTTGAAGAAGCCCAGGAGCATCAAGATCAAAAGTAATGGAGAGCAATAATGAATATTTCTCTCAGAGAGCTCTGGGATAATTTGAAGAAAAGTAATGTTCGCATTATAGGAATTCGTGAAAGCGATGAAGTTGCTTCATAAAATACAGAGGCTTTTCTTCATGAAATTATGAAAGAGAACTTTCCAGACAGGCCAAGAGATTCTGAAATTCAGATAGCAGATAGTTTCAGAACCCCAACATGACTCAACCTGAACAATTCATTCCCAAGGCACATTATAATTAACTTTACTAAAGTTAAGATAAAAGAGAAAATTCTAAAGGCAGTCAGACATAAGAAAACCATAACCTACAATGGGAAGAGTATTAAAATGACTGCAGATCTCTCTGAGAAAACCTGTCAGGCTAGAAAAGTTAGCCATCAACTTTTAATTTCCTCAATTTTACCAGGCTTATCAATATTTCAATCAATGTGAATGGCCTAAATTGTCCTCCAAATAGGTACATATTAGCTAATTGGATAGAGAAACTCAGACCAGACATCTGTTGTATACAAGAATCTCATCTTACCTTAAAAGACAAATATAGACTCAGGGTGAAGGGATGGTCATCTATATTCCAGGCTAATGGAAAGCAGAAAAAAGCAGGTTTTTCATTGCAACATTATTCACAGATACAATAGGTTTTAAACCCACAAAAGTAACCAAAGATAAGATGGACACTTTATATTTGTCAAGGGCAATACTCAGTAAGATGAGATCTCAATTATCAATATCTATGCACCCAACCAGAATGCATCTCAATTTATAAAAGAGACTCTAACTGGAATGAGCAACTTGATCTCCCCTAGCTCTATCATAGTTGGAGTTTTCAACACTCCTTTCACAGTGTTGGACAGATCCTCCAAAAAGAAACTTAGCAAAGAAATTTTAGATTTAAAATGAACTATTCAACTTTTTGACCTATCAGACATCTATAAAAGTTTCATCCTAACAAAACTGAATGCACATTTTCCTCATCAGTCCATGGAACATACTCCAAAATTGATCACATCTCAGGTCATAAGTCTAACTTCGGTAAATTTAAAAAAATAGAAATTATTCCATGTACCTTCTTGGACCATCATGGAATAAAAGTTGAACTCAGTAACAACAGGAATTTGCAGTCTCATACAAAAACATGGAAGCTAAATAAACTTATTCAGAATGATAGATGAGTAAAAGACGAGATCAAGAATAAAATTACCAAATTTTTAAAAAAAATTATAATGAAGATACGAGTTATCAGAACCTCTGATATATTGCAAAAGCAATAAGATGGAAACTTATAGCATTATAAGGCTTTTTCAAGAGAACTGAAAGAGAGGTAATTAATAACCTAGAGGGACATCTTAAACAACTGGAAATGGGAAAATATTTCATCGCAAACCCAGCAGAAGAAAAGAAATAACCAAATTTAGAGTGGAAATAGATGAAATATAAAATAAAAGAATTATAGAAAAGATCAATAAATCAAAAATTTAGCTTTTTTAAAAGGTCAATAAAATAGATAAATCTTTGGCCAGCCTAACCAAGAAAAAAAGAGTGAAATCTCTAATTTTAGCAATCATAAATGATAAAGATGAAATAGCAATAGACCCCTTAGAAATTCAAAAAATTCCTTAATAAATATTATAAGAAACTTTGTTCCCAGAAATACGGCAATCTGAAGGAAATCAACCAATACTTGGAAGCATGCCACCTCCCAAGACTTAGCCAGAATGAAGTGAAAATGTTAGACCTATACTGAAATAACATCAATTATACAAAATCTCCATAAAAAGAAAAGCCCAGGACCAGATAGCTTCATGACAGAATTCTACCAATCCTTTAAAGAAAAACTAGTATCTACCTATACTATTCAATCTTTTCCAAAATATAGAAAAAGTCAGAATACTAACCATCATATTCTATGAAGCATACATCACCTTGATCCCCAAACCAGGAAAAGACCCAACAAGAAAAGAAAATTATAGACCAATATCACTAATGAATATTGATGCAAAAATATTCAACAAGATCCTAACCAACAGAATCCAGCAACACATCAAACAAATCATAC
>CAUYTI010005362.1:0-11734 GCA_963575145.1 Galago senegalensis
CTGTGGTCCCAGCTACTTGGGAGGAGGAGGCAAGAGACTCGCTTGAGCCCAGGAGTTGGAGGTTGCTGTGAGCTGTAATGCCACGGCACTCTACCCAGGGGGACAGCTTGAGGCTCTGTCTCAAAAAAAAAAAAAAAAAAATAAGGGATATCTGGCTTGGTGCCCATAGCACAGTGGTTATGGCATTGGCCACATATACCGAGGCTGGTGGGTTCGAACCCAGCCGGGGCCAGCTAAGCAACAATGACAACTACAACAGAAAAATAGCCAGGCATTGTGGCAGGAGCCTGTAGTCCCAGCTACTCGGGAGGCTGAGGCAAGAGAATTGCTTAAGCTCAAGAGTTTGAGGTTGCTATGAGCTGTGACACCATAGCACTGTACCTAGGGTGACATAGTGAGACTTGTCTCAAAATAAATAAATTAATAAAATAAGGTTTTTTGTTTTTTGGGTTTTTTTGACACAGAGTCTCAAGCTGTTGCTCTGGGTAGAGTGCTGTGGAATCACAGCTCACAGCACCCTCCAACTCTTGGGCTTAATTGCCTCAGCCTTCCAAGTAGCTGGAACTACAGGCACTCCTCACAATGCCTGGCTATTTTTTGGTAGTCATTTGACATTGTTTGGCGGCCCTGGGCTGGATTCAAACCCACCAGTTCCGGTGTATGTGGCTGGTGCCCTAGCCGCTGAAGCTACAGGCGCTGAGCTGGGATAACATCTTTGAACAACAGAAGACACTGTTTAAGATTTGTATTTGTTTGTAGGTAAGCAGCAATGAATGACTGAGATGTTTCTTTGCCAGTGAATTTTCCTCTTTAAAGCTAAATCTTTTTTTAAATTAATTTATTTTCAAGCAACAATCATAAGCTCAGCATTAGAACAGTGGTCCTTAAACATGTTTTACCCAATCCCACAGATATTGCATTCACTCTAACACATTGATTTGTATTTTTACATTTCATATGTATACAGCCCTATCTATCTATATATGAATAAGAAACCTTAATTCCTTTCTTATTTGGAGTTAAAAATAAGTATAAATAGAAGCTCCAATATTTTCTTCCCACTCTTCATAAAACTGTTTTTTACATCCCCTAAAACAGAGCATATTTTGCAGATGACGCCCCTAAGGGGGCCTGGACACCAGAGCCCTGTGCTGGGCATCATGGCCTTGGGGTTTGATAGGCACTGTGGGAACAAATGCCATGAGAACTTGACAGATACCAGAGTCGTGAAAGCAGAGGAGAAAGAGATTGCTTTCTACTGGAGAGGCAAGGAATTGTCAGAGAAGAGGAGGCCCTGGAGTGTAAATCATTAAAAGAATTTTGTGTACTCTGCCCAGAGAAAACCCCTCTTTACCCATGTTCTATTCCAGACTCAGCAACGTTACAGGATGTCGGGGTAGGGAGGGCTGTTGAGTGAGGAAGAGTTTGCACACCTGCCATGTATGGCTGTTGGTGGGTTTTTCTTTCTGCTTTTTTCTCTTGTTTGTTTAATGTATATTTTTTCCTCCCAGCTTCAGAGCACAGTGACACACATTTCACTAATTTTTTTTTTGAGATGAGGGATCTCACTCTCTTACCCCAGCTACAATGCAGCAGTGTCATCATATCTCACAGAAACCTCCAACTTTGGGGTTCAAGTGATCCTCCTGCCCCAGCCTCCCAAGGAGCTGGGATAACAGATATCCACCACCCACCTTGTTAATTTGTCTATTTTTTTTAGAGACAGGGTCTCTTGCTTAAGCTGGTCTTGAACAACTAACCTCAAGTAATTCTCTGGTCTCCACCTATAAAAGTACTAAGATTACAGGCGTGAGCCACCGCACACAGCCTCACATTCCGCTTTTAACAAAAGACAGAAAGGTTGAAGGAAGAAGATTCCCATGGCTGAATGGTGGCAGGTTAATGTCCAGGGCTGCTTCATTATCTTCTTATTTTAAAATATAAGCATCACTCCTTTCAAAGTAGAAACAAGGATAGGTAATTGCTCAACATCTTTTCCCTTCCTCTTTGAGATGCCCAGGAATAACTTTTTTTTTTTTTTTGAGACAGTCTCACTTCATCATCCTCAGTAGAGTACTGTGGCATCATAGCTCACGGCATCCTCAAACTCTTGGGCTCAAGTGATTCTCTTGTCTCAGCCTCCCTATAGCTGGGACTACAGGCGCCTGTCACAACACCTGGATATTATAGAGATGGGGGTTTCACTCTGGTTCAGGCTGGTCTCAAACTCCTGAGCTCAGGCAATACATGCACTTCAGCCTCCCAGAGCGCTAACATTGCAGCTGTGAGACACTGTGCCTGGCCCAGGAACAACTTTTTAAAAATGCATGTAAACATTAGAGGCATAAAACTCCTTGAGTGTCACTAAAATACGATTCTGATCCTGCCACTACCCTAATTAACAGCTTCAATGAGTTGTTCCTATTTACAAACTAAATCTCAAATTTCCCATGGTGATATCTAATATGCTTCAAATTCTGACCTCCACCTTATAGCAGAAAATACCTGCTATTTTCTCCCTATCTCCCACCAAACATACCAAACCATGTTTCTTCCTATGGACTGGCTTTATGTCCCATGAGAGCTCAGCCAATGTCCTACCACCCTGCCCCATCCAAGTCTCACTCACCTTCCTGTTCTAGTTCAAAACTCTCCATCACTGTGAAGCCTCTATATTCCCCTCTGCCACGCCACCTGGCAGAACCAAGTTCATTCTCTCTTGGGTTTTAATTATCATTCATTTTTCTGCTATTGCACTTTTCTTAACCTGCCTCGGAATACAGTCAGATGTGTCTGTTTCTATCTCTTGCTTAAGACTAAAACTTTCTGAGAATAGGGGAAAATATCAAATTATCTCTTTCTACACCAGAGAATCCCATACCAATTAGAAGGAAGGATTGTCCAGCTACCTCAGTGAGCTGAGACAATTCTCACCTCCTCTAGGAAGATGTCTACATTTTCCTAAGTTTCAAGGATTTGCATCATGTTGGAAGATGAACAAATCAGGTAGGACAAGTAGGCTTCAAAATTTTCTTTTGACTTCTTGGCCTGTAGGACTTCCAAGCGGAGATATCTGAGAGGTAGCTGGATGGACTCAACAGGATATGAGAAAAGAGACAGTTCAGTGCTCATCAGCATAGAGATGACAGTAAAAACTCCCAAAGTCGATAAGATTCTCAGGTAGAATATAAGTGAGGAGAAACGTGCACCAAAGACAGAACATTAAGGGGCACCAGGACTTGAAAATCAGGGGAAGGAATGGCCACAGCGGAGACCAAGAAGCCATAATCCCAAAGATACCCAAACAACCCAGGAATTTGAAAGTTTCAAAGAGGAAGGATGTGGTAAACTATGAAGTGCTACAAAAGTCCAATAAACTCAGGGCTGACAAGTGTTTCTAGACTTCAGCAATTGGAATGTCCTTTATATGTCAATGAAAATAATTTCCAAATCCAAGTGGAGAGGAGATTTTCTGACTTAAGTCTTTCCCTCTGCCTGAAGCTCTGGTACTTTTTCTGTATTCTTTTCTGTATAATAAATCCTGTCTTACCACTGGAAAAAAAAAACATAATAATTTCCATTACAGTTAAGGGATGAATAGTAAGCTAAAAAGAGGGCAACTCTTCCAAAATGTCAATAAAATGAAAGAAGAGAAAGAATGTGTTTGAGCCTAAGAGTTAAAATTCTTCTAGAACGTGTTGGGGAAGATTCCTTCCTCCTCAATTTTTTGGAATAATTCTGCAGTATGGAAATAAACTCTTCTGTAAAGGTTTGATAGAATTCTGGTGTGAAGCCATCCGGACCAGGGCATTTTTTTTTCATTAAATCATAGCTGTGTACATTAATGCAATCATGGGATACAATGTTCTGGTTTTATATACAATTTGAAATATTTTCATCAAACTGATTAACACGGCCTTCATGGCAATTTCTTAGTTATTGTGTTAACTTATATCCAGAAGACCAAAAATCACATTATAACAAAGATATTTGTACCAGAATGTTTACTGAAGCCACACTTATATCCAGAAGACCAAAAATCACATTATAACAAAGATATTTGTATCAAAATGTTTACTGAAGCCAAATTTATAATTACTAAGTCATGGAAGAAGCCCAAGTGTCCATCCATCAACCCATGAATGAATTAATAAATTGTGGTATATGTACACCATGGAATATTATGCAGCCTTAAAGACAGATGGAGATTTTATCTCTTTCATGTTTACATGGATGGAGCTGGAACATATTCTTCTTAATAAAGTATCTCAAGAATGGAATAAAAAGTATCCAGGGCATTTTTTTTTTTTGTTGGGAGATATTTTATTGTTTCTTTGATCTCAGTGCTTGAAATTAATCTGTTCAGGAGATCTGTTTCGTCTAGGGAGAGGGTGTAATTCCAAATATTGATCCATTTCTTTCACATTGTCAAATTTGTGAGCATAGAATGTCTTGTAGTATTCAGAGATAATCTCTTGTATCTCTGTGGCATCTGTTGTTATTTCCCCTTTATCATTTCTGATTGAGGTACTTTCAAGACTTAGAAAAATAATTCTTCATTTTATCTGGGACCATAAAAAACCCATATAGCTAAAGCAGTTCTTAGTAATAAAAACAAAGCCAGGGCATCAGCATACCACACTTTAGGCTATACTACAAGGCCATAGTCATCAAAACAGCATGGTACTGGCACAAAAATAGAAACATAGACATTTGGGAATCAAATAGAAAACCAGGAAATGAAACTAACATCTTACAACCACCTAATCTTGGTAAATCAAACAAGAACATACACTAGGGGAAAGACTCCCTATTCAATAAATGGTGCTGGGAGAACTGGATATCCACACGTAAAAGACTGAAACTGGACCCACACCTTTCTCCTCTCACAGAAAATTGCTTCAAGATGGATAAAGGACTTAAATTTAAGGCATGAAATGATAAAACTCCTGAAAGAAAGCATATGAAAAAAACTGGAAGATATCAGCCTGGGGAAAGACTTTATGTGGAAGACTGCCATGGCAATTGCAACAACAACAAAAATAAACAAAAGGGAATTAAACTTAAAAGCTTCTGTACAGCTAAGGAGACAACAACCAAAGTAAATAAACAACCTACACAATGGGAAAGGATATTTGCGTATTTTGAATCAGACAAAATCTTGATAACTAGGATCTATAACAGTTGTCATGACCCTTTAATACAGTTCTAGTGCCATGACCCTTTAATACAGTTCCTCATGTTGTGGTAACCCCTGGCTATAAAATTATTTTCATTGCTACTAATAGCAAATGAATCGCAGCTTTAGGAAGGTTGAGAACCACCCATCTATAGGGAATTCAAATTAATCCACATGAAAAAAGCCAAGTCCCACATATCAATGGGGAAGAGAGATGACTAGAACCTTCTCTAAAGAACACAGATGAATGACTAGCAAACATATGAAAAAATGCTCATCATCCCTAATTATTAGAGAAATGGAAATCAAAACCACCCTGAGATACCATCTAACCTCAGTGACAATGGCCCACATTACAAAATCTCAAAACTGCAGATGCTGGCGCAGATGTGGATAGAAAGGAATGCTCTTTACTGCTGGTGGGACTGCAAACTAATACAACCTTTTTGGAAGGAAGTATGGAGAACCCTCAGAGAATTCAAGCTGGACCTCCCATTTGATCCTGCAATCCCATTACTGGGCATCTATCTGCTGAGAAAGAAAAAAATCCTTTACTATAAGGACATTTACACTATACTGTTTATCACAGCTTGATTTACAATTGCCAAAACATGGAAACAGCCTAAATGTCCACCACACAGGAATGGATTAACAATCTGTGGTATATGTATGCCATGGAATACTATTCAGCCATTAAAAAAGATGGAGACTTGGGCAGCACCTGTGGCTGGCTCAAAGGAGTAGAGTGCTGGCCCCATATGCTGGAGGTGGTGGGTTCAAACCCAGCCCTGGCCAAAAACTGCAAAAAAAAAATGGAGACTTTATAGCCTTTGTATTAACCTGGATGGAAGTGGAACACATTATTCTTAGTAAAGCATCACAAGAATGGAGAAGCATGAATCCTATGTATTCAATTTTGATATGAGGATAATTAATGACCTAGTACACAGTGGGGGATTGGGGAAGGGGACAGCAGAGAGAGAGAGAAGGAGGCAGGGGGTGGAGGAAAAGAAAAGCAGAGAGAGGGAAGAGGGAAGGAGTGGAGTCTCTGTGTGTGACACACCTTTTGGGGGGCAAGACACAATTGTAAGAGGGACTTTACCTAACAAATGCAATCAGTGTAATCTGGTTTCTTGTACCCTCAATGAATCCCCAACAATAAAAAAAAGATTATTTTTCTATTATGATGAAAGAAAATGAGCATACTTTTTAGTTAAAGGAAAGGAATGAACTGAACTTAGAAAAATTATGACAATAGCAACAACAGTCACATATAAAATGGATTCTATATCATGACCAAGTGCGAGTGATTCCAAGAATGGAAGATTGGTTCAACAAATGAAAATTAATGGCTTAACATCTGCTATTAAAATAAAGGAACAAATGATAATTTCAATACACACAGAAAATCCAACAGCCTTTCATGAAATACACAACATGCCAGCAATAGAAGAGGACTTTCTGGATCTGATGCAGGGCTTCTACGAACACCCAGAGCTAACATCGTCCTTAATGAGGAAAGACTGAAAGCTTCCTTTCTAAAAGGAGAAGCACTCACTACTTCTGCTCAGCACTGTACTAGAGGTTTTAGCCAGAACAATTAGATAAGAAAAATAAATAAACCATGTTCATATTGAGAAAACAGAAGCAAAACCATCTCTACCCACAGATGACATAATCTTGTACATAGAAAATTCTAAGTAATCCGCCAAAAACTATTAGAACCAGTGAGAAATCCAGGAAAGTAGCAGGATACAAATTCAATATGTAAAAATCTATTATATTTTTATACACTAGCAATGAAAAGCCCAAAAATGAAACTATGAAAACAACTCCATTTACAATAACGTCAAAAATAATAAAATACTTCTGAATAAATTCAACAAAAGTAGGACAGATGGATACCCTGAAAAATACAACACATTGTTTAAAAAACTAAAGAAGGTCTAAACAAACAAACAAAAAAGACATTTTATCTTCATGGATCAAAAGACTAAATATTAAAATGACTATGTTTCCCAAACTGAAATCAAGATACAGCTTTTAAATCTCTGCTAGCCTTTTGGCAGAAATTGACAACTGATCCTAAAATTCATACGGAAATGTAAGGGACCCAGAATAAAAAAAAACGATATTTAAAAAAAATTTTGAGGATTCACATATCCTAACTTAAAACTTAGTCAAAACTACAGTAATCATGTTAGGCTATACTGACATAAACTAGCTTACATATCAATGGAATAAAAACAAGAATTTATAAATAAGCCCTATGTTGATACTCAATCAATTTTTATTTGTTTTTCATGTCTTTTTAAAAATTGCCATGGGTACATAATAGTTGTATATCTTTATAGGGTACATGTGATGTTTGGACGCAGACATACAATGTGAATTAATCAAATGAGGATAACTGGGATATCCATCCCCTCAAACATTACTATTTTTTTGTATTAGGAACATTCCCATTCCACTCTTTTAGTTATTTTAAAGTATGCAATAACTTATTGTTGACTACAGCCACTCTGTTATGCTATCAAATATTACATCTTGTTTATTCTGACTGTATTTTTGCACCTGTTAACCATCCCCTTCCCTGAGGCCCTTCCCAGCCTCTGGTAACCATAATTCTACTATCTTCATGAGATCAGTTGTTTTTAATATTTATCTCACACATGTGAGTAAGAAGATGTGTATTTTTAATTAATTTTTGACAAGGTCTCAGGGCAATACAAGGGGAAAGAATAATCTTTACAATGACTCATGCCAGAATAACTGTATACTTACATGCAAAAAAGATGAATTTAGAGAGCTATGCTAACAATTTCATACTTTATACCATATACGAAATTAACTCAAAATGGATCATGACTCAAATGTAAGAGTGAATGTAAATGTATAGAATTCTTTTTTTTTTTTTTTTGAGACAGAGTCTCAAGCTGCCCCCCTGGGTAGAGTGCCATGGCTTCACTGCTCACAGCAACCTCTAACTCCTGGTCTCAAGCGAGTCTCCTGCCTCAGCCTCCCAAGTAGCTGGGACCACAGGCGCCCACCACAACGCCTGGCTATTTTTTTTTGTTGTTGTTGTTGCAGCCATCATTGTTGTTTGGCGGGCCCAGGCTGGGTTCAAACCTGCTACCTTAGGTGTATGTGGCTGGCGCCTATGGCTCAAGGGAGTAGAATGCCAGCCCCATATGCCAGAGATGGTGGGTTCAAACCCAGCAGCCCCGGCCCAAAACAGCAAAACAAAAAAAGGATAATGTCTCAGTTATGAGAGGAAGAAGAAGCTGGATTTTCCTTATGCTATTTCCTCTCAACCTCAGAGCTATTCTCGTCTTGTACAAGGCAGTTATGGACTGTGGCTGAGGCAGATGCTGGGACAATGGAATCCTGGCTGTTTATAATCTCATTTGAATATTCAGCACAGAAATGGTAGGATGGAGAAACTACGAAGAAAGAAAAATGAAGACTTAGGAATATTCAGATATCTCTACACTTTTCCCTAGACACTGTTGTGTCTACTCTCCATCAAATTCCCATCCTGATCTAGGGACTGCATAGCTATTAGCTTTGCTCTTCCACAAGCTTTTCCTCCAAAAGGTAGGTCTTTGGGTGGAGTCCCATCAGCCATCCTACCCTGTAACGCAGCTATGAGGATTGTCTGTGGGTCTGAATAGACAAGGGGATGGATGGACATTGGGTATAAGGAGTTCTCTTCATCCACAAGGGCTGTTAACCTGTCTCTGGTAGCATCCATGGTCCTTGCCACACCGAGAGGGCCTCTCTCAAGCCAAGGTGTGGCTAACACAGAGCTAGGCAGAAATGAGAGACAGACAGACAGTCCTTTTGAGTGCCTGGAGGCCCTGAATTTTTGGTCCCAGCAGCTTGTCCTTCCTAGCAAATTCCATTTTTGGCTTAAGCAAATTCTAGTTGAGTTTTTTGGCATATGTAGTTGAAAATATTCCAGATAAACACCCACTGCATACAGAGCCTCCCCTGGTTTGTATAGCTCCTCTTTCCTCTGCTGGCTCGAGTTCTCCATAAACTCTTTGTTTTGGAAATTCTGTATATGGTCTAAAACTGCCAGTTACCACCTAAAACCACAGGATCCCCTTCCAATCGAGAGATGTGGTTAACTTAAAGATAAGTGCCAGAGGTCCCCTGAGAAAGCTGAGTGCTTCTGGAGGTTGCATCTAGCCACCGAGTTGAGTCAGAGGCAGGATAACAGCACAATTTTGCTGTTTTATAGCCTGAAAGATACATTTGGATGGGAATTCGCTTTTTTTTTCAGTATAGAAGAAACCTCCAAAAATAAAGCCAAATGTTTTTGGAAATGTTATGTGGCGGTGAACTGATTGGGTATTAAGACACTTCCCTCTCCAGCTCCCGTGTTCCCTGATTTATTTTGGCATCAGAATATCTGTAGTACCACCATTCAGCCACATGTTAATTTTTTGTCTACGCAAGGGTGTAAACTGCATATGGTTTATTTCAATTAGCTTAATTGTTTTTGGTATTTAATAGCTAATTGTCTTAATTAGCTTCCAAAGCACAACAATGCCGACAACGGTAATGACTACATCTTATCCATATGGTTACAGAAGACAGATGACTGCATTTCCCATCCTCGGGCTGTGTGAGTCTCAGGAGGACAGGGCAGATGTGCGAAGGGGAAGATGGAAGTCCTCGAGAGGGCTGGCCTGGCCTTGAATGCAAAAACCTGGATATTAAGAATAAATGAGGAGGTGACGGACAGGGAAATAAAACAGGAGAATGAAGGATTTATGGAGAACTCGAGTCATCTATTTTCTTAATGTTGAT
This sequence comes from Galago senegalensis, assembly GCA_963575145.1. Classification (NCBI taxonomy): domain Eukaryota; kingdom Metazoa; phylum Chordata; class Mammalia; order Primates; family Galagidae; genus Galago; species Galago senegalensis. The sequence goes on from CAUYTI010005362.1 coordinate 9,998, forward strand.
ACCATAGAGTGATGCTGGGTGAATAATAAGAAGAATAACAACAAATTTCATGGCGCCAGCAGGCTATATTGGCTCTGATCTGAAGAGGCAATGTTTGAAGACCAAATTGTAGGACGTTGAGAATGAGAAATGCCCCACGGTGCAATCTGTCTTAAGAATAGCCGGTACCAGTCAAAGCTTGGGTGACATTTCTCCGGCAAGTCTGGCTCAGAAGTAGTTCATAGCTAGTGCTTGGCATATATTAGGAGCTTAATATATGTTTTAATCAGCCCCTGTCAGGAAATCCTGTGGGCTCAACCTTCAAAATCTATCTAGAACCTGACGCTTGGCATCTCCTTCCCTGAGACTTATCCTGCATCGTCTTTGACCCTGCTGCCTCTACCAGCCTCTCACCGGATCTCTCTGGTTTATCCTTAGTTCCTACAGTTTATTCTCAACATAGCAACTAAAGGAATCCTTTGAAAACAGAAAACATGTCATGCCACGGCTCTGCTCAGCATACTCTTATGGTGCCCATCTCACGAGGAATAAAAGCCAGAGTCCTTGGTGATGCCTAACCAGGTCCTTCCCATCCTGTATTATTTTTCTGAGCTCATCTCCCCACGGGTGGCCAGGGGCTACTGTAAGGACAGCACAGAGAGAAAACAATTCCGTCATTCTAGAAAGTTCTATACACAGTGCTGCGTTAGGGACTTTACACTGACTAGAGAGCTTTTTCCAAAAATAGCCACATGCAAACTCCCTCAACTCCTGAGTCTTTGCTTAAATGTCACTGTTGTATGAAATCCACCTTGACCTCTCAGTTTACAATCTCAGTCCACAATCCAGCTTCCCTTGCTCCAAACACTCCTGCCTCCTTATGTTGTTCAATGTTTTTTACAGTACTTAACACTTCATAGCGTATTCTACTATGATTTGTTATATCCGTTGATTATTATTGGTCCCCCCTGTGAAAATGTATGCCCCAAGAATAGAGTTATTTTTGCCAGTTTTGTTTGCTCTTATATTCCCAGCACCTAAAACAGTGTCTAGCACAGAGTAAGTATTCTCTAAATATTGTTGAGGGAATTAGTTATTGAGCACCTGCTGTTTTCCAGGCTCTGTACTAGACATCAGGGATTCATAGAAAAATAGAACAGAAATGGAGTTTCTGGCTGGGCACCGTGGCTCATGCCTGTAATTTTAGCACTCTGGAGGCTGAGGCAGGAGAATTGCTTGAGGCCAAGAGTTCAAAACTAATCAGAGACACAGAGAGACTCCTGTCTCTACAAAAAAAAAAAATTAAAAATTAGCTGGTGGTTGTTATGGGCACTTGTAGTTCCAGCCACTACAGAGGCCGAGTCAGGAGAACAGCTTGATCCTAGGAGTCTGGGGTTGCTGTGAGCTATGATGCCCCTGCACTCTGGCTTGGGCAACAAAGTGAGACTCTGTCTCAAAAGAGAAAAAAAACAAAAAAGAAAAGAAAAGAAAAAGAAAAAAAAAGAAAGCTCGGCACCTGAAGCACAGTGGTTACAGTGCTACCACATACACCAAAGGTGGTGGGTTCGAACCCAGCCCAGCAGGTAAACAACTGTAACAAGAAAATAGCCAGGCCTTGGCTCGGCGCCTATAGCTCAACCAGCTAAGGCGCCAGCCACGTACACCTAAGGTGGCGGGTTCGAATCCCCAGCCCGGACCTGCCAAACGACAATGACGGCTGCAACCAAAAAATAGCCGGGCGTTGTGGCGGGCGCCTGT